>PVIY010015061.1:0-54819 GCA_004026745.1 Myrmecophaga tridactyla
AGGGATGGGAGAAAATATATGGAACTATTAAACTTTACCACTGGGGAACCGCTGATATTGTGTCAAACATTAGGGACACCCAAATCAATAGACCAAGCCCTTGATCTTGAGGCTTGCTCTTGTGAAGTTTATGTATGAAGCGGAGAAGCTTAGCCTACCTATAGGTATGGCTAGGGGTTACTTCCAGAGGACCTCTTTGATTGCTCAGATATGGCCTCTCTCTCTAAGCCGAACTCTGCAAGTGAAACCATTGCCCTACCATGGGATCCCAATGCCATCCTAACCAAAAGGGGGATCCTGCTGATTTCTCACTATGCTTTTATTTTACACGGACTTACACTGGAGGTCTTTCTTATGCATTACATAGATATAACCTTTTTAGTTTAAGGTGTATTAGAGAAGCTAGAGGAAAGTGAGTGAAACTGTAGAGCTTTTTTCCAGTAGCCATGTTTCTTGAAGAAGACTATAGAGTGATACAGTTTTCATAATGCGACTGTGTGACTGTGAAAACCTTGTGTCTGATGCTCTTTTTATCTATGGTATGGACAGATAAGTAAAAGCTATGAATTAAAAATAAGGGAACAAATGTTAAAATAAATTGAGTATGGATTGAAATACTAGAAATGAATGAGAGGGAGTGGTAAGGGGTATAGAAAAAATATGGGGAACAAAAGTTAAAATATATTGGGTAGATAGAACTACTAGTGGTCAATGAGGGGGTGGTAAGAAGTAGGGTATGTATGGGTTGTTTTCCTTTTTCTTTTTATTTCTTTTTCTGGAGTGATGCATATGTTCTAAAAATATCATCATGGTGATGAATATTCTACTATGTGATGATATTGTGAGCCATTGATTGTACACTGTATATAGAATGTTTGTATGTTAAGAATGTTCAGGTTTGTGTGTTGTTTTGGTTTGTCAACAAAATATTTTAAAAAGCAAGTTTTGTTTGTCAGGGAAGACTACTAAAAAGTAAAGTGAAAAGATTTGGGGATATTTCTTAGACTTTATTTGGTTAAGATATAAATTGATCCTGACTGGTTTTCTAGACTAAATAGTTAAGTTTGTTTATAAGAACAGCTAAATTTCCCATGGAAGATTCATGGGAAGATAGACTGCTTAAAAGGAAAGGATGCTGGTACATAGGCTAAAAGGGCTGAGAAAGGAGGGTTGTTGGGGATGAGCCTTGTGCTCTGAGAGCTAGGAGGAGGAAAAGACTGGCTGGAGACTGGGTGTGTGATGGGAGTATGTTGATGGTGGCATACATGGTGGTGAGAATATCTCTGCCAAGCAGGTGTGTAGGGCACTATGGTTGTGACTAGAAAAGAGTGTGTGAAGAGATGGCCCTTGCACTGGCAAAATAGGGGCAGTTATACTTAGATGTGAAGGGGGTTCTTCTACCCCCATGGCCTGAATGACTGATAAATTTGTCTGATCAGAATAAGCATCAAGAGCTGAATATGTGTTCCCTGTGTCCAAAAGAAAGACATCAGGCTTACCATTGATGAGAAGAGTTACCTGAGGCTCCTGATTGTTGATGGTGATAGGGGTCAGTGAAGGTCTCAAGCCCCATTAATCCTCATTAAGAATGCCAAGGTTAGCAGCAGTTGCAGCTTGGAAGGATGTCTGTGAATGTAGAGGAATTTGGGGACAGTCCATTTTCCAGTGGTCTGCTTGACCACATAGTGGGCAAGACCTGGTGGGTGGTTTGTGATTGGGTTATTGCTTTGTCCAGTGTCCCCTAGAGCTGCATCTGAAGCAGGGCCCAGGAGGGAAGTGAATGGCCTGCCTGGCTAAGTTTTCCATTTGCTGATGTCCTGAAAGTGCTGTAACTATCATTTGAAGTTTAGTTTTCTTCTTTTAGATTTTCCACCCTGTTTTTAAAAACCTTAAAGATGGCAGCCCTCAGATCTTATTGTGTGGTGAGAACACCCTCTAAAAACTTTTTAAGTTTGTGCCTGATATCTGAGGTAGCCTGGACATGAAACAAGAATTTAACCATAGGTGCCCCTCAGGGCTTTCTGGTTAAGGCATGTATGTGCAAGCAGAGCTTCAGTGAGTCTGGATATAAATTGGGCTAATTTCTCAGGAATTTGGGGGGATACATTTCCAAACCCTGAAAGTATGCACATTTGGAAGTTATTAGGTTTTTGTATCTCAGGGAGATTAATTTGATATTGTCAATTGGGATCTATTTGAGGTACTGCTTGCCTGGTAAGACTATAAGACTAAAATCAATATAAACTCTTAATATATTGAGCAGGTAGAAAATGGATCTAGTTTTTTCTCTATTGGAGGCTATCTTCTAAAGAAAATGAGACATGTACACAGATGATGCCTTCAGTACCAGCTACTTAATATAGCAGTAAGAAGGGTTAGGGTTTCTGAGATTTGGACCTGAGGGTAGAAGCTAAGAGGGAGACTTTGGGCTGATCTCCCTCGTGTTTTTCTAATTTGACTTCCTTCCTTCTACTGTTAAAGGTCTAAAGGCTGTTTTAATAAGTTGGGATATTAGAATAAGAAGAAAATGAGAACAGAGAAGAAGAAATATTCATAATATTTATGGAAATTCTTTAAAAACAAATGACTGAGAAGAGTGCAATGGTGGCTCAGTGGCAGAATTTTCACCTGCCATGCCAGAGACCCCAGTTTGATTCCTGGTGTCTGCCCATGCAGAAATAATAAATAAATAAATAAATAAATAAATAAATAAATAAATAAATAAATAAATAAATAAACAAGTCAAACTATAAATTCAGGAATCTCTGAGACCACCCAGCAGAATAATTACTAGAAAATGAAAGCTATGCATTTTATATTAAAACTTCAGAAAAACAAAACCAACAGATGATCTTTAAATAAATCAGAGAGTGAAAAAGGAATGTGTACTTTAATTACTTCTTCAGCTCCCACTACTTCCTAGGGCAATAAGTAGGGAGCCAGTGTCCCTGTAGAGTTAAGAAGTGCGGGATTAGGATCTGCTTTTCTGTCAACAGAGGGAAGGGGTGGCCATGAGGAAGGGGAAGGGCTCTGTCCTCACCAGCATATAAGAAAAGGGGAGAAAGTACAGTGACAGCCTCTGTTTGCCCAAGACATTTCCTCTTACAACAGACAGGACTCTCACCCCTCCTTGCAAATTTAAACTACCTTATCCTTAAAAATTCCCCAAATTTTTCTGAGCAGTTGGAACTACATGTAAACAGGATGCTTGCTCCAAGAATGGGTAAAATTGCACGTAGGCAAGGCAAGACAAATTCCCATGAAGAAATCCCTCCCCTTACCACTCATCTGCATCTGTAAACCCAGCTTCATGCCTTTCCCAATTTAAATTAGCCAATTATTTTCTTCCGACACCATCAGTTCATACCTTGTCTTTAATGTAGTATCCTGACTCTAAAAGCTTTTGTAAACTTTTGTTTGGGGCTCAGACTTTTCAAGTAACTTGGCTGGGCCCCATGCACATGGATGAATAAAATCCTGCTTCCTGAAGCTCTGGAGCTTTGGTCCCAATTCCTTCAGTTTTTGCCCAACATTTCTGGGGGCTCATCCAGGATTGAGAGCTGGTGATATTATCACCTCCCTTGCCCACGGTGGTGATGTCACCTGAACCAAAGACCCAATGGCAATGGCCACTTCCCCATCTTTTGGAATCTTGCCCACCCCAGCCAGGCCACTCATCACTGCTTGAGCATGATGGATCCAGGAGAGCCTCAGGAGCCAGATGTCTGGGAACACCGCCATCTGGCTGGTAAGCACTCAAGTGTGTCAGGTTATCAGCCCACTTGTAGAAGGCCAGAGGCCTGAGTGGAAGGGGAGCCTGATCAACTCCAAAGATCTCTGAGTACCGGCCTCCATCCAGAGAACCAGGGGAAATGGAAGTCTTCAGATTCGTTTCAAGAACGGTGGTGCAGGAGGAAGGTTGATTGAATGTGCTTGACTGTGTGAATGAAAGGAAGTCCTGGGTCACAGAAGCTGAGCACAACGCCATGAGTGAGTTTGGATTCTGTGAATCTGTGGATGATTCTCATATGCTTAATGGTGGTCTACCCTGAAAGGGGGTTCACCAGGGGTTTATATCAGGTTTCCAAAGCCAAGAGAAACCCAATGTCCCCACTAGGGGAGCAGCCAGACCAAACAAAGCACTTGATTGTCTATTATCTCTTCATTGTTTGTAAACCCTTCCCCTAACTATTGGCTCTGTCAATATGGGAGGGGGAAATCTAGTAAGACACCATTGTGGTGCATGTTGTCCAAATTTAAGAAGGTTTTTACTTATGATTGGGGAGTCAAACTGACCTCCAGTTAACTCAGGAAATTCTGTATGCTAAAATTGTCCACCTTTGGGGTAGATTGGCCATCTGAGGGAAATTTTGACTTAGAAAAGGTAAAGGTAGTTTATAGTATAGTGTCAGAGATGCCTAGACACCCATATCAGTTCCCCTACATTACCACCTGACTGGCAGTCACAAAGAAGAATCCAGTGTGGATAAAGACTTGCCTTGGTGGACAGTGCCAGGTGTTTCTTGCCCAAGTGGTAGAGAAGTCCTGCAAGGAGCTAGGTGGCAAGCCCAAGGACCCAGTTTCATTCAGTAGACCAGACGATGAAGACCCCCCAACCTTACTTCACACTACCAATACCCACAGCCCTGCTGTATCCTTCCACAGCAACCCCTGACCCTGCCAGCAGCCCAGAGGTATCACCTGAGGCTCCACTGAGCCCAGCCATCCCTGGACTCCCTAAGCCATAGCAGCTGTGGCCCCGGCCAGGTGCAGCTGCTTCACCTGTGACCATAACTTTAATGTCTCTAAGAGAAACTCAAGGACCTCCCTATGTCTATGCCCAGGGAGGCTTTCAGGAAGGGAGAAGAAACTTCACATATATTACCTTCATTTCTTCTGATTTGCTAAACTGGAAGAACCATGCACCATCCTACACTGAGCAGCCCCAGGAAATGATTGTCCTGTTCCAGTCCATTTTCCAGACTCAGCAGCCCACCTGGCTCAACTGCAAAAAGCTGCTTGTAACTCTCCTCAGCACTGAGGAATGTTGGTGCATGGTAGTGGTTGTGCAGAAGCACCAAGAGGAAGCACCCCTGATGGCACCTTATATCCAGCCCAATATGCTGCCCACAGTTTTCTGGGAGATGACCCAGAGTGGGACCCAAACACTGACATGGGGTTGCAATCCCTTCAATGGTTCCTTGAGACCATGCTCCAGGACCTCCAGAAAGGCAGCCAAAAAGCCACCAACATGACCAAGGTCAAAGATGTCTTGCAGAAGCCAGATGAGCCCCTGAGGGAATTTCTTGAGCAATTGATGGAAACCATCCTCCAATACACACCATTCAATTCTGAAACCCTAGAGAGCCAAATGATGGTAAACACTACCTTTGTGGAACACACAGGCCCCAACATTTGGTGTAAGCTCCAGAAACTAGATCGATTTGCAGACATGAATGTGAGCCAGCTGATATAGTGGACATGAGGGTGTTCATCAATTAGGACCAAGTATGGGCCAAGGAGAAGAAACAGAAGTTCAGGGAAAAGGCTTAGATGATTGCTGCTGCCTTTGAGAAGTGAGACCAAGGGCCCCAGCCAAAAACAACCAGAAGGGCCCGAGCACTCCGGGGTGAAACCAGTGCACTTACTACAAGGAGGAGGGGCATTGGAAGAAGGAGTACACCAATAAAGCTGTCCCATTAACAGCAGAGGAAGGTGGAACACTGACCCTAGGCCTCATCCGGGTCTGAACACCATCACCTTGGCTACCAATGAGCCCTCTGACTTGGACAGACTGAGTTCCATATTTTAAGCCCCCAGGAACCCATGGTCAGAGTAAAATTAGGGGCCAAACAATGGACTTTATGGTATACCGGTCCCAAGCACTCAGTGGGATACTCACCCATTTTCTGGCTGGACAGTAGACATAGTGGGTGCCACTGGTATAGTGCAGAAGAAGACATTCCTGAAGACCAGAAAGTACAGCATTGGGTGTCACTCAGTGTCACTCAAGTTCCTGTACATGCCTAAGTGCTCGCTGCCACTTCTGGGATGGGACCTCCTCAGGAAACTGCATGCTCAAATTACTTTTGACCCTGAAGGAGAAGCTTTTTTTAAAATTGATGGCCTGCAAAAGATCCAACTCTGAACCACAGTAGCTGGTGAAGAGTGACAGCTACATGAGGAGTCTAAAGTGGGAGGAGAAGTCTGCTCTAGCCTGCAATTTCCAGACATTCCAAGTGTCTGGGCTGAGCACAACCTGCCAGGCCTAGCTAAACACTGGTCCCCAGTGGTAATTTCCCTTAAGTCTATGGCATACCCTGTGGTAGATCCTTCAGAAAGCCCTAAAGGAGATTCAAGGCCATTTGATGTGGCTGGAATCGCACCAGATTATCCACCCCTGCAACTCCCCATGGAACACTCCACTCATACCCTTGAAGAAAGCTCAAGGAGGGGAATTTAGCCCAGTTCAAGACCTGTAAGCACTCAATGTAGCCACAGAAGCCGTTCACTCCATGGTTCCTAACTTGTATACCCCCCTCAGCCTTGTCCCAGGGAAAATCAAATGGTTCTCATGCTTGGACTTGAAGGATGTCTTCTTCTGTATCCAGGTAGCCCCAGATAGCCAGGATATATTAACCTTTGGATGGAAAAGGCCCTATGTGGGAACCAGAAGACAGCATACTTGGACTCAGTTGCCTCAGAGATTCAAACCCCCACACACACTATTTTGGGCAAGCACTAGGGAAGGACCTGCAACTTTCCCAGCCAAAGATTGCAACTGCACTGTCCTGCAAAATGTAGATGACCTCCTACTTGCTGCCAAATCCCTCAGTGATTGTGAGCAAGAGATGGAGCAACTTCTCCATCACCTGAACCAGGCAGGGTACCACGTGTCCCAGAAAAAGGCCCAAATCTTCCAGCAGCAAGTCAAATATCTGGGGTTTTACCTCCAACAAAGGACCCAAAGCCTGGGACCAGAATGCAAATGAGTAGTTTGTGGCTTTCTCACACCAACTTCCAGAAAACAGGTCAGGGAGTTTCTAGGGGCAACTGGGTTCTGCCCCTAACTGAGACTACCTCAGTTTTCTAACCATTATAAACAATACCAAAATGAATATATTTACAGATTAAACTTGTCCACTCAATTGATTATCTCCATAGTACATTTACCTAATATTTAATTTTGCATACATTTAAAAAAATCTCCAGTTATAGTTGTCCTACTATATAAAAGAAAAGTGATACCTATTTCCATTTCCACCTGTAATTTCTGTGTGGCCTCTATGGACCCTCAAGGTTGATACAACCCATCTATCAAATACAAGTTCAAGTTTGTTTGCTCCAAAATCCAACTGCACACTATGTGTTTATTTGCAACAAAGAGGAAATGACTACTTATCTATCATATGAAACCTGTTGAGGAAGCTTTACTATCATATACTATAGGGAATACTGAACCATCTATTTAAACTTAACTCAATATGACCAGCTGAATACAGTCAGATTAATTCCACATTTCATCACATCATCACACAGCTCACGTATATACCGTGTTTTATGTATCCATTCGTTGGTTGATGGACACTAGGGTTGCTTCTGTCTTTTGACAATAGTGAATATTACCACTAGGAATGATGGTGTGCAAATATCTGTCTGATACCTGATTTTGATCCCTTTGCCTATATGCCTTGTAGTGGATTTGCTGGGTCATATGTTCATTCTTTATCTAGTTTTCTGGGATTGTGCTTCAGATTTGCATTTCCTTAATGGCTAATGATGTTGGGCATCTTTTGATTTGCTTTCTGTCCATCGGTATATCTTCTTTGGAGAGTCTATTTAAGACTTTTGCTGACTTTTTAATTGGTTTGTTTGTCATTTTGTTGTTAAGTAGAAAGATTTCTTTTTATATTCTGGATAATAAATCTTTTGTGGATATGTGGTTTCTAAAGATTTCCCTACCGTATAGGTTGTCATTTTACTTTCATGATAACATCCTTTTAGGCTCAAAACTTTTAAATTTTGTTGAGGAGCCATTTACCTTTTTGTTTTCTCTTTTGTGACTTTCGCTTTGGGTGTAAAGTTTGAGTAACCATTGGTTAATGTAAACTCCTTAAGACACTTCCCTACATTTTCTATCATGAATTTGATAGTTTTGGCTCTTATATTTAGGTATTTGACCCATTTTGAGTTGATTTTTATATATTGTGAGGTGTAGGCCTCCACCTTCCCAAGACCATTTTTTGAAGGGTCTATTCTTTCCTGATTGGGTTATCTCTGCTTTCTTGTCAAAAGTTCTTTGGTCATAAATGTGAGGGTTGATATTTGAACTCTCAATCTGATTACATTGGTCTCAATATCTGTCCTTGTGCCAATACCATGCACTTATGGTTACTGAGACTTTGTGCTTTTTCAAAATGGTTTTAGCTACTTGGGCCCCACTACTTTCCATATAAATATGATGAGTGGCTTTTCCATTTCTTCAAAGATAGCTGTTGGAATTTAGATTGGGTTTGCATTGAATCTATAAATTGCTTTGGGTAACATTGATCTCTTAATGATACTAGTCTTCATATCTGGGAACAGAGAATGCCCTTCCACTTATTTAGGTCTTCATTGATTTCTTGTAGCAATCTCTCATATTTTTCTGTGTACAAGTATTTTAAAACCTTAAATTTATTATTAGATATTTTATTCTTTTAGTTGTTGTATTGAATGGAATTTTATTTATTGATTTCTTCTGGTTGTCCATTCTTTTTATTTTTGAGTGTTGATCTTGTGCTTCATTACTTTGATGAATTCATTTGTTAGGTATAGGAGTTTTGCTGTGGATTTTACAGGATTTTCTGTATATAGGTTCATGTCATCTGCAAATAGGGAATGTTTTATAACTTCTTTTCATGTTTGGATGTCTATCATTTATTTTTTTTCCCTAATTGCTCTGGCAAAATCTTCAAGTACAATCATGAATAAAAGTTGTGACAGTGGTAATCCTTGTCTTGTTCCTGATTTTAGAGGGAAAGCTTTCAATCTTTCACAACTTAGTATGATGCCAGCTGTAGGCTTTTTGTACATGTCCTTTATTGTTTTGAGGAAGCTTCTTTCTATGCTAGAATTTTCAGTGTTTACATCAGGAAGGGCTGATGGATTTCATCAAGTGCTTTTAGGCATCAAATGAGATGATTATGTGTGTGTTTTCCCTTGACTGTGTTAAAGTGGTATATTATTTTAATTTATTTTCTCTTGTTGAACTAATCTTACATATTTTGGATAAAACTCACTTGATCACATTGCATAGGTCTTGTCTTATGCAGTTGAATTTTGTTTGTCAGCATTTTATTGAGGATTTTTGCATCTATATTTTTAAGAAATATTAGCTTATAGTTTTCTTTTCTTGTGATATCTTTCTCTTTGCCATAAGGGTGATGGCTTTATGTAATGAATTAGGGATTGTTCCCTCCTCTCCAATTTTTTGTAGGAGTTTGAACAGAATTGGAGGTAAATCTTTTTGAATATTTGGAAGATTTGCCCTGTGAAGGCATCTGGTCCTGGGCTTTCCTTGGATAGGAAGCTTGATATTTAACTCAATTTTTCATTAGTAATTGGCTTGTTGAGACTTCTCTCTTCTTATTCTATATGGTGATTTATGTGTTTCTAAATATTTGTCCATTTCACCTAAGCTGTCTAATTTATTGGCATACAATTGTTCAAAATATCCTCTTAAAATCATTTTTATTTGCTCAGGTTAGGTAGTAATATTCCTTTTCATTTCTGATTTTCATTAATTTGCTTCATCTATCTTTTTTCTGTTTAATTTAGACAAAATTTGCTAATTTTATTGATTTATTTTAAAAAATAAATTTTGCTTTTGTTTATTCTTTTTATTTTTTTCTTCAAGTTCATTTAACTCCATTCTCCCATATGTCTTGGGTTTAGTTTGCTCTTCTCTCCCTAATTTTTTTTTAGTTTTGAGGTTAGGTTTCTGATTAGAAATTTTTCTACCTTTTTAATTTAAACATTTGGAACTATAAATTTCACTCTCAGCACAGGCTGCACTGCATCCCATATGTGTTAATATGATTATTTCATTTTAATTTGCCTGAAGTTATTTACTAATTTTGTGATTTGTTTTTTGACCCATTGATTGTTTAAGATTATGGTGTTTAATTTCCACTTTCATTGCATTTCCCACTTCTCCTATAGTTACTTTTTCTAGTTTCATTCCATTGTTGTCAGACATTATACATTGCATGATTACAATATTTTAATTTATGGAGACTATTTTTGTGACCTGACATATCATCTATTCTGGAAAATGATCCATGAGCAATTTTGAAAAGCGCATGTTCTGTTTTTGTTGAGTGAAGTGTGCTATAGTGTCTTTTAGGTCTAAGTGGTTTAGTGTATTATGAAAGTCTTGCATTTTATATTGATTTTCTATCTTGGTGTCCTATTTATTATTGAAAATGATGTATTAAAGACTTCTACAACTAATTCAGCTCTGTGAATTTCCCCTCTCAAAACGTTCAGTATTTATTTCATATATAATGGGGCTTTTGTTATTTAGCCTTTGTATATCATACCTTTATTTTGTCCCTCAGTTCTTCACCACTACTGCCTACTTTTAAATTTATTGATGTTGTTTATTTTACTCTATTGAGTGCACCCTTTTTTTCCATCTGGTTATATTTTTCATCTATTTAGTTTGTGTTTACCATGGGGGTATTATTTAACATAGTAAATATGTAACATTCATATTTATTTTGATACCAACTTAACTTCAATACAATATACATATACTTTTCCTGTTACTCTATTGCACCACCTTTTTTGGTAAATGTTACCATATATATTTTTGCATTATTATATCTACAAAACCATAGATTTAAAGCATATCTTTGCTTCTTATGCATTCAAATTTTGGTACCTGTAGGATATAAGAGGTGGAGTTACACCAAACTTTACACTACAACAATGCTGTAATGTATAATCTCCCAAATGGATTACCTTTTACCAGAGGTTTTATTTCTTCATGTCACTTTGAACAACTACCTAGTATCCTGTCATTTCAGTCTGGAAATCTCCCTCAAAATTGTGTGCAGGGAAGGTCTATTGGTGATGACCTCCCTCATATTTTGTTTACCTGGAACTGTTTTAATATCGTCTACATTTTTATTTTCCATATATAAAATTCTTGGCTGGCAGTTAGTTTTCTTCACCACTTTAAGTATTTCAACCTACTGCCTTCATACCTCCATAGTTTCTGATGAGAAATCAGCCCTTAATCAAATTGGGACTCCTTTGTATATTACATGTTGTTTACCTTGCAGCTTTCAAAGCCCTCTCTTTTTCCTTTACTTTGTTTATTGTGATAAATATATGGCTTGGAAAATTTCCTGTGATGTCTATCCTGTTTGCTGTCCTCTGTGCTTCCTTGATGTACATATCCACTTCTGTGCTAAGTTAAGCTAGTTTTCTGTCATTATTTCTTTGAATAATGTCTTCCCTTTTTGCTAATTTTTTTCACCTTCCTTAATGTGTATACAAATATGTAGTGGTGTCCCTGTGGTGTCTAAGGTTATTTTCACTCTCCGTAGATACTTTTATTTAATTTTTATTCCTCAGTCTGACTCATTTCAAGTGTCTTATATTTGAGTTCACTGTTCACTGACTCTTTCTTTTTCCATTCTGTTCTTGAAACCTTCCTGGACATTTCTCAGTTTTGGTAACTTCAATCCCTGAATTTATCTGTGGTTCATTTTAAGATTTTTACTGTTTTACTAACTTTCTCACGTTACTCATTCATAGTTTCCTGATATTTATTTAGTTCTTTTTCTGCATTTAATTTCATCACCTCTAAAATTTTTATGAACATTTTTAAAGGCATTTTCCCATTTGACCATTTTTTGGTCTTCTTCCTTAATGACTTCAGTTTTTTTTTGTTCTTTTCCTTTGGCTAAGCCATTGTGCCCATTTGAAAAGATATGTGTAGTCTAGAAAAAACTTAATCTTTTAATTAAAAAATCTTTAATTAAAAAACTTTTAATTAAAAGTTTTAATCCAAATCAGTCTTGTGGGAAAAACCATTTCTTCTAATCTTTATTCATTACCATAGGTTTGAAACTTGATTAGATTATCTCTATGGTGATGTGACTCAATGAATTGTGGGTATTAAACCTGATTAGATGGAAAAGTGTCTCCACCCAATCTACATGGTTCTTGATTGGTTTACTGGAATCTTATAAAAGAAGAGATTCTGAAAGAGCAGAGAATGATGACAGTCACAAGACAGCTTCAGAATGCAAAGAACCATGAAGCAGAGAGTCCATAAGCCTTTGGAGATGAAGAAGGAAAACACCCCCCAGGGAGCTTCATGAAATAAGAGGCCTGGACAGAAAGCCAGCATGGTCCCATTTTCACCATGTGTCCTTCCAGCTGAGAGAGAAATGCTGAACATCATGGATCCTCTTGTACCAACTTATCTTTCCCTGAATTCCTTAGATGGGATATTTCTATAGACTCAGGCATTTTCTCAGGCATAGAACTAGAAACAAGCAACTCATTAAATTTCCCTTTTTAAAAGCCATTCCATTTCTGGTATATTGCATTCTGTCAGCTAGCAAACTATAAAATATTTTGGTACCAGTTGAGTGGGGTGATGCTGCAGTTTGCTAATGTCACACATGTTGGAATGACTTTTTAAATGGATAAGGGGAAGATTCTGTTGGAGTTGTGAGAAGCTTGATAGAAAAGGCCTAGAATGCTTTGAAGAGACTGTTGGTAGAAATGTGGACACTAAGGACATTTTTGTTAGAGACTGAGACAGAAATAAGGCATATGTTATTATAGACTGGAAGGAAGTCAAGCCTTACCTTAAAATGGCAGTTAATCTGGCAAAATTGACTAGTGGAATTGGAAGGCAGATTTTGGCTGGAAGGCAGATTTTAAAAACTGTGAACTTGGATGCTTAGCAGAATCATCTCCAAATTACATGTGGAGAGTGCAGCCTGGTTTTTACTCAGAGCTTGTAGTGAAATGTAACAAGAAAGAGATAAGCTAAGAACTGTACTCTTTGTTACAAAGAAACCAGAAGTTGATGTTCTGGAAAATTCTGGGCTCCCAGGAAGGGACTGCCCAGAGAACTGTGCCCCATATAAGGATTTGGCCAAATGTGGAAACAGTCAGTCATTTCAGAGAAAACCAGGATTGGATATTGACTTATCCAGGAAAGATTTGTGGAAATTCCTTATATCCAATGGCATGATCTGAGACAATTGCATAGAAAGCCAATAAGAGTGTTGCAGGATCTGTATAAAGAGAACCATTGCCAGTAAGACCCGAGAGGGACAGAGAAGGGACACATTGGAGGGAAAATAACTTCAGAGTCAGAACCATGGAGACTGAGAACTGAAGACAAGAAGCCTTGGGCCAGGAGAGTGGACTCACCCAAGCACCTGCATGGAGAAGGTGAGTTTGCCCTAAAGGCAGAGGATGCCTCTTTGCAACAAAGAGTCATGCACCTCAGGGCATGGAGAGGGTGGAGCACATTACTTGGGATTTGGGGAGAGCCTGGCTGCCACCACATGGAGGGGTTGAGCATGTGCCCCAGAGATGGCAGAGAGCCTGGGTGGAGTCTTGATCCTTGGAGAGAGTGGAGCCAAGAAAATGGTGTTTTCCTCAATATCATCCAAGGTTGCATTTGGAGAGAGGCAGGACTCTGCATAGGCCCTTGGAAAAGGTGGGACTGATACTTTCTAAAACTGAAGATAAATGACTCTCAGACTTTGAAATCTAATGGAGATTGCCCTGTAGGTTTTTGAAACTGCTTGGATCCGGTGACCCCTGTGATTCTCCCAATTTCTCCCTATTGAAATAGGAAATGGGTATATGTACCCTATGACTGTCTCTACTTTGTATGTTGGCAGCAAATAACTTCTTTTGAGTTTTTGCACATCCAGAGCCAGAAGAGAATTTTGCCTTAAAACACCATGCCTGGAACTAACTTTGATCAGAGATTTTTGTACTGGTTTTAACATTGTATTGTATTTGTATTGTTACTGAAATGGTTTAAGGATCTCTGATATTATTATGGAATGAATGCAATTTTTTTTGCTTGGGCAGTCTCCAGGAATCAAACCTGCATCTCTGGCATGGCAGGCAAGAATTCTAATTCTGAGCCACCATTGCACGTCCTGAATGCATTTTGTATATCGGAAAAACATGTCTTTTTAGAGTCCAGCATGTGGAATGTGCCAGTTTGAAAGGATTTATGTACTAGAAAAGCCATGTTTTAATCCTAATCAATCTTGTGGAAGTAACTATTTCTTCTAATCACTCTTCAGTACTATATGGTGGAAAGTTGATTGCATTATCTGCATGGAGTGGTGACTCAATCAATTGTGGTTTTTAAGCTTGATTAGATGGAGATGTATCTCCACTCATTCTATGTGGGTCTTGATTTGTTTACTGGAATCCTATACAAGAGGAGACTCTGAGAGAGCAGAGAATGATGCCAGCCACAAGAAAGCTTCAGAACACCACAGAAGCATGAAGTAGAAAGTCTGTGAGCCAGCGACCTTTGGAGATGGCAAAGGAAAATGTCTCCTCAGAAATTTCATGAATAGAGGCCTGGAGAGAAAGCCAGCAGATGCTGCCATGTTCATCAGGTTGCCATTCCAGCTGAGAGAGAAATGCTGAATGTCATCGGTCTTCTCAAAATAAATATCTTTCCCTGGATGCCTTAGATTGGATGTTTCTGTAGACTTGTTTTAAGTGGGACATTTTCTCAACCTTAGAACTTTAAACTAGCAACTTATTAAATTCCCTCATTTAAAAATTGTTCCTAAAAAAAAGTTGTTCCTTTTCTGGCACATTGCATTCCAGCAGCTGGCTAACTAGAACAGCCATTATTTCTTTTTTCTTTGTTTGAATTGTACTCTTCTGCTTCACAGTGTATATTTTAAAAATTTAGCTCTGGGATTCATCCGTAAGATGTCTTTTGAAATAACTTGTTATAAGAAAATGATTTTCTTAACTTTGGTCTTAATTTCAGGGATGTCTACTCAAGGTGAATACAGGGTTCAGGCTTTATCCTGTCTGTCTAGGGCTGTGTCTTGTACTGGGTTTTGTTTGTTTGTTGTTTTGGAATTCCCCTGTTTACAGGAGTTCTGTTGTTGCATTTGTTTTTCTTGAAACTGACCATTCTCTCCCAGATGTTTAAAGCTGGCAAGATTTTGCCCTAGACTGTCCATGTCTAAAAATGTTTACATTTTCATTGTTTGAAGTTTCTTCTTGTCTAGAGGACAAATTCTGTAAGGAAGGGCTCAAAGGAGATTGTCTCACAAGTCAGTCTCTTCCAATCAAAATAAGGCTGGGGGCACAAAAGGCGGTAATGGGCTGTCTCCAAATTGCCCTAGTGAGGGGATCAGAAAGAGCACAAAGAGCTCTGAGAGCTCTCCAAAGCTGAGCTTTCTCCACCTGCCCATCAAATGCAACCCTCAACTAACTGTCCCCTACAGCCCTGAAAATGTGCATCATATTTAAATCTCCTCAATGAAGATTTTTGTCTGGGGCAGGTTAAAATAATTGCCCCAAATGCCCTTGTCTTGGGTGGGTTAAAACATTGACTGCCTTCAGATCTGGACCTCCAGTAACACAAAAGTCACTAATTGAAAATCATGGTCAGTGACTGAACATGCCCCCCCATCCCAGTCTTCAGAAATAAGATATTAATTTCTCCTTATGTCAAAAGGAAGATTGCCAGTGGCTGGAAACATTGCTAACTTGATGTATGGGTATGGTATTGGCACTAGTAATTGTGCCTATGGCTAGAAAAACTTACTCTTCCTTTTCTTTCTTCTCCTCCTGGATACTGTACATTGTTCTGACCTCGGAAATTCCAATATCACTCTATCAGTCAGTTTTTGCCTGTTTAGGGGAAAGGCTTAATCCTGGAGCTCTTTATTCCATCTTCCCACAATCCCCAGTCCCTTATGCCATTCTATCTTCACACACTGAAAAGGAGTGTCAGTATTATGGGTTATGGGAATGCAACTGGTTAACGTACTCAGAAAATGGTACCCTGGTCTTCAGGGCTTAACTGGCATAGGAACAGTCTGGAGGCTTTAAGTTTCTGAAAATATAAACTAAAAAATGTAAAACACTTATAGAATATTAGATAGTCTCAAGGATATTGTTATGATTTTCATGAATATCATTGGTCTGCTTGGCATGTCATGGCAATTTGCAATATCCTGAGGAAGTTTGCATAAGAGTGACCTACAGAATGATGTCTCTACTTTCTTTGAAATTTCTTAGCCACAGAATCCTTGTTTGCTTCATTTCAATTTCCTTTTTCAGTCAAGAGGCATTTGTCAATCTCACAATGCTAGGACCAGGCTCATCCCTGGGAGTCATGTCCCATATAGGGGAGAGGGTATTGAGTTTAATTGCAGAGTTTTGCTTAGAGAAAGAGGTCATATCTGAGCAACAAAAGAGGTTCTCTGGGGCTGAGATTTAGGCATAATTATAGGTAGGACTATATTCATCATTAAGAAATAAATTTCATTAGAGTAAATCTCAAGATCAAGAGCTTGGCTTATTAAATAGGGAGACTGTAATGCTTGAGAGAATACTAGAAATTTCCCTGATGGAGAAGTTTAATAGTTTTACATATTTCTCCAGTCTCTCAAAGGCTTTTTGCAAATACTCTTTAAATTCCTGCCCCAAATACCCTTGAATGTATGAAAGTATTACATTAAGCTATACATAATATATCACACATTATTAACTCTTTACACAGACGTCATACCTATGTGATAGTTCATGTATAAACTTACTTATATTTGTAGTGTTAATCAATGTAATACATGACTTTAAACAACCCCTTCCAATTAAATTCACCTTCCATATGACACTATTACTTGTAATCCCAATAATTGTCATAAACTCTATCCAAACCCAGACACTTAAGTTCGATCTCATTATCAATTCTGTACATATAAGGAACCAATCCCTCTTCTCTAACTTGTTACTATATCTAGGTCATCTATATTCTACAATCTGAGCTTGCCTTTTCTAGGTAGTTGATATAGGTGAAATCAAACAATTTCTGCCTTTAGTCTCTTGTTTATTTCACACCATATTTTATCCTCAAGTTCATCCATGTTGACATATATTTTTTACCTCATTCTTTCACACTGCTGCATAATATTCCACTGTATGTATATACCATAATATAAAACACTCATCTGTTGATGGACATTTGCCTCGTTTCCATGTTTTGGCACTTATGAGCAACCCTGCTGTGAATATCACTGTGAAAATGTTTGTTTGTGTCACTCCTTTCAGATCTTCTGATTATATACCAAGTAGCAGAATTGCTGGGTCAAAGGACAATTCAAAATTTGTTTTTTTGTGTAACCATAAAACTGTCTTCCACATTTTACATTCCCACCAACAGTAAGTGGTTCAAGAAATCTTCATAACATCTCCAACATTTTTAGTTTTGTGTTTGTTTTAGAGTAGCCATTCTTATAGATTTGAGATAATATCTCATTGTGGTTTTGATTTGCATTTCACTAATACCTAATGAAGATTAATATAATTACATGTTTATGTTATCTATTTATGTTTCCTCTTTGGAAAAATGTTTATTGATATCTTTTGCCTCTTTTATAATTGGGGTGTTCGAACATTTGTTTTTGAGTTGTATGAGTTTTTTATATACACTGGATATCAAACCCTTATCAGATATGTGATTTACAAATACTCTCTCCCAGATCTTTTATAAAAAGTCCTTTGAAGTGCAGGAGTGTTCAATCTGGAAGAGTTCGCATTTATCTATTTTTTCTTTCACTGCTTGTGCTTTGGATGTAAGGTCTAAGAAGCTACCTCCTATCACAAGATCTTGAAGAAGTTTTCTATATTTTCTTTTAGTAGTTTTATGTTACTGGTTCTGACATTTAGGTCTTTGATCCACTTTGAGTTAATATTTGTGTAGAGTGTGAGGAAAGGGTCATCTTTCATTCCTTTCTTTATGAATATCCAGTTCTCCCAGTCCCCATATATAGAAGAGGCTATTCTGTCCAAGTTCAGTAGATTTGGGGGCCTTGTCAAAAATCAATTTATCACACAGATCCCAGAATTTGTCATGGACTACCATACCATTATCTCAGATCTGTCATGTAACTACTTGTTGAAGAGTGCTTTGAAAACTACTGATTTTTTCATTCTTTGCTCTGTATGTATGTTATACTATACAATAAAAAAGTTTAAGAAAATCAATTTATCATATATCTGAGGGTCTATTTCTCAGCTTGCTGAATATTTCCATCTTTGTGTAATACTATGGTAGTTAGATTCAGTTGTCAACTTGGCCAGGTGAAGGTACCTAGTTCTGTTGCTGTGGACATGAGCCAATGGTACATGAACCTCGTCTGTTGCGCATTACATCTGCAGTCAGCTAAGAAGCATGCCTGCTGTAATGAATGATGTTTAATTGGTTGGTGCTTAATTGAGAGAGCTCAATGTAGCACAGCTCAGGCAGCTTAGCATACCTCATCTCACCACTTGCAGCTCAGCCCAGGCCTTTGGAGATGCAGAAAGGAATCATCCCAGGGAAAGTTGTTGGAGCCCAGAGGCCTGGAAAGAAGGCCAGCAGAGATCACCCTGTGCCTTCCCATATAAGAAAGAACTTCAGTTGAAATTTAGTTGCCTTTCCTCTGAAGAACTAATGTAACAAATCCCCTTTTATTCAAAGCCAATCTGTCTCTGGTGTGCTGTATTCCAGCAGCTAGCAAACTAGAAGAAATACCCTGCTGTTTTTCCTATTGTGGATTTCAAATAAGCTTTAAACTCATGAAGTGTAAGTCTTTCCACTTTGTATTCACTTTATAGAAGTTTATAGCTATGTGAGGCCTATTTTCTTTCCAGATATATTTGACAAATAGTTTTTCCAAGTCTTCAAATCAAGTTATTTGAAATTTGATTAGCATTATGCTGAATCTGTAGATCAAGTTGGTAGAATTACATCTTAATGATATTTAGTCTTCCTATCCATGAACATAGAATGTCTTTCCACTTATTCAGGCCTTTAATTTCTTTTAGCAATGCTTTATACTTTTTCATGTGCAGTTACTTTACATCCTTGATTAAGAGTCTTGCTAGATACTTGATTCATTTTGTCTCCTTAGGTCATTACAAGAGTACAGAAACTGTTGACTTTTACACATTAGCCCTGTATTCTACCACTTTGCTGAATTTATTTGTTATTTGTATTGATTTCTCAAGATTTTTCCAGTATAAGAACATGTCATCCACAAATAATGAAAGTTTTACTTCTTCCTTTCTGATTTGGGTGCTAATTATTTCTTTTCTTGCTTAATGGCTCTAGCTAGAACTTCTAGCACATTGTTGAATAACAGTGCTGACAGTAGTCACCCTTGCCTTATTCCTGATCTTAGGGGGAAAGATTTCAGTCTCTTACCATTGAATAGTATGCTAGCTCCAGGTTTTTCATATATACCCTTTATCACATTGGAAAATCATACTGAAAATATCGTGTTTTTTTTTCTTTTTGATTTATTAATGTGTTGTATTGCATTGATTGTTTGCTTGTGTCGAACCACACTTGTACACCTGGAATAAATGCCATTGTGAAGTGGTGTGTAATTCCCTAATGCACTGTTGGATTGCATTTAAAAGGATTTTTTTGATAATTTCTACATTTATATTCAGTAGGGAGATTGGTCTTTTAGTTTTCTTTTCTTGTATTAACACTATCAAGCTTTGTTACCAGAGTGATATAAACGTCACTGAATGAGTTAGATAATGCTCCATTTTCTCGAATTATTTGGATGAATTTGAGAAAGGATTGCATTAGTTCTTTATGGAATGTTAGGCAAAATACCCCTCTGAAGCTATCTGGCTCTGGAATTTTGTGTAGGATGGTATTGATGACTGATGGAATCTCTTTACTGTGAACTATTTGTTGAGGTTTCCTATTTTTTTCTTTAGTGAGTTTAGGTTGTTTATGTGTTTATGGAAAATTGTCCATTTCATCTAAGTAGTCTAATTTCTTGATGTAGAATTGTTCATAGTATCCTCTTATAGTTGTTTTTCACTTAGAGTCCATGGTAATGACCCTTTTCTCATTTCTGATTATGTTTATATGCATATGTGCCTCTTTTGGACATCATCAGTCAAGCTAACTGTCAATTTTGTTGATCTTTTCAAAAAACCAATATTTGTTTTCATGATTCTCTGTATTGATTTTTGTTCTCCAATTCATTTATTTTTGCTTTAATCATTATTTATTTTCTTTTACTTGTTTTCGAGTTAACTTGCTGTCCTTTTTCTAGTTTCATCAGTTGTTCTGTTAGGTCTTTGGTTTTAGCTCTTTTTTCTTTTTGAATGTAAGCATTTAGAGATATAAATTTCCCTCTCAGCACCATCTTTGAATTTATCCCATAGGGTTTGATATACTGTATTTTTGTTTTTATTCTCCTCCAGGTTTTTAATGTTGTTTTTCTTACAATTTCTTCTTTGACCCATTGTTTGTTTAAGAGTGTATTTTTTAATCTCCATGTGTTTGTGAATGTTCCAATTCTTAGCAGGTAATTGATTTCCAGTTTCATTCCATTGTGGTCACAATATGTGCTTTGAATGATTTCATTTTTTTAAAATTTATCAGACCTGTTTTGTGCCCAGCATATGATCTAACGTAGAGAATGTTCCATGAGCTCTTGAGAGGAATATATATCCTGCTGATTTGGGGATCTATTTATTTCTGTTAAGTCTAATCACTTATCCCATTCTTTATTGATCCCTTTTCTGAGTGGTGTATTTATAGAAGAGAGTTGTGTATTGAAGTCTTCCAATATTATTGTAGAATGTGTATTTATTTTTTCATTTTTGCCAATGTTTGCTTCATGAACTTTGAGGCTCTGTCATTAGGTGCATAATCATTTATGATTATTAGTTGGTCTCAGTGAATTGTCCCTTTTATTAATATTCAGTGTTCTTCCTTGCCCTTTATATCTTTGCATTTAAAATCAAACTTGTCAGTTGGTGTAATGGTGGCTCAGTGCAGAATTCTCACCTGCCATGCCAGAGAGCAGGTTTGATTCTCAGTGCCTGCCCTGAGAAAAAAAAAAAAAACTCAAACTTGTCTGATATTATTGTAGCTACCACCTCTTTCTTTTGGTTACTAATTGCATTGAATATCTTTTTATCCATCCTTTCATTTTTAACCTCCTTGCAGCCTTGGCTCCAAGATGAGTCTTTTGTAAACAGCATATAGATGAATCATGTTTTTAAATCAATCTTTCAACTTGAAGTTTTTAATGGTGAAATTAATCTGTTAAAAATCAAAGTTATTTCCATGCAGACAATTCTTCATTCAACCATCTTATACTTTGGTTTTCACTTGTCAGTTCGATTTTTCCTCTTTTTGTTTTTATCCTTTAAGTAAATCTTACTAACATGTTTCAATTCTCTGCCCTACTCCAGACCTCGCTTTTGTATCTTTTCACGCTTATAGAACTGCTTTAGTACTTTTTGTTCATTCATTTATTTATTTATTATCACATTAGACTTTTTTCTTTTTTGTGAAAAAATAACATATATACAAAAAAAGCAATACATTTAAAAGCACATCACAACAATTAGCTGTTGGACAGACTTCAGAGTTTGATGTAGATTACAATTCCATATTTTCATGTTTTTACTATTACCAGTTCCCAGACACTGGAGATTAAAAGAAATATCAAAATAATGATTCAGCAATCATGCATATCTGTTAAACCCTACCTTCTCTATGTAGCTCTACACTCATCATCTTTCTCCCACTCTTTAGAGGTTTTGGGGCTATGCCTATTCTAATTTTTCCTGTTGGAAGGGTTTAAAAATAATATGGGAGGGGGATGGACCAAACTGATGTTCTCAAGAGGCTGGCCCCTCTACATTTCAGGACACATCTGGTCTAAAGACCCATCTAGATGCTATTGGCTTCTGGAAATTTACCTTAGTGCATGATAGTTTTGTACAATCTTATCTAATGTCCTGGGTGTTCTTAAGATTGGCAGGAGTGGTTTTGATCAGGGATTGGCAAGTTATGATAGGTAGCGATTTCTAACTGAAGCTTACATAAGAGTAATCTCCATGGTAGCCTCTTGACTGTATTTGAAATTTCTCAGCCACTGATACCTTATTTTTTATACTTCTTTTCCCCCTCTTGTTTAGAACAACATTGTTGATCCCATGGTGTCAGGGCCAGGCTCATCTCTGGGAGCCCTCATGGAGACTTTCACCTGTGGATGTGATTTCCCAGGTACGGGAGTGATTACTTCATTTGGAAAGCTGGACTTAGAAAGAGAGAGGCTGCATCTGAGCAACAAAAGACGTCCTCCAAACATGACTCTTAGATACACTTATAGGAAGGCTAAGCTCCTCTGCTACATATATAAGCTTCACAAAAGCAAGCCTGAAGTTCAAGGACCTGACCTTTTGATTAATATTTCTTACAGGGAAGGTCTCTGATTAACAATTTCTCTCAGCATTTGTTTGTGAAATTTTTAAACTCACTCAGTTTTGAAGAACAGCTTTGCTGGATAAGGAATTCATTGTACAAATTTTTTCTGGTTCAGAATCTTATGTATTCCATTGGTACTTAGTCTTATATACCTTCCTTTGTATGTGGTTGGTCCTTCTTCTCTTGATGCTTTAAAACTCTCTCCTCTTCAATATTTTGCAGTCTGATTAGTCTATGACTTGGAGTAGGCCTATCTGAATTTATTCTACCTAGAGTTCATTGGGTTTATTTCATTTTCATTAGGAAAGTTTTCCCTGATTATCTTCCTACCAGTTTAATTTCCATTTCTCCAATGAATTGTACATTTGTATGCTTCATGTCATCAATCATTTCTCTTATATCTAAGTCAAAAATTTCCATCTTTTTCACCATCTGTTGTTTTGTGCATTAAAATTCAGTTACCCTGTCCTCTAATTTGCTTATTTTTTCTTCTGCCTCATCAAATGTGCTGTTGGATGTCTCAAGCATATATTTAATTTGATCTATAATATCTTTCACTTTAAAGAGCTATTATTTTTCTGTTTATTATTTCATTATTCCCATATGCTTATCTAGGATTTTCTTGATAAGTTTTGTATCTTTAGCCAACTCATTGAAGTTATATAGGAGATGTTCATACACATCTTTGATTACTTGTTCCAAGTTCTGTGTCACACCTAGCTTTTTAATTTTGTCATTTGGCTTGGCCATATCTTCTTTCATCTTAATGTGTTTGTGATTTTCTGTTGGTTTGTAAGCATTTGATTATCTTCATGAAATTATTTTGAAAGTTGATTTCTCTCACTTGTCTAAGAATTTTAGTTGCTTGTGTTGGCATTGAAAGTCTGTTTTGGTACTTGGTTTGTTATAATCCCCAGCCAAATCAAAGCTGAGGCCTCCCATGGAGCATGCAAATCTATTTGGAAATGTGTTGAAGACTAAAGAGAATGTCAGTTTGCCAGAGTGCACCTTCCCTGTCTTTGCAACATATGGTATTCTTGGGCCACCTTTCCCCCTCAAGCCCACCCCTGCCTAGCTGCAGCCTTCTGAGCAGGTTTCAAAGCAGGTGAGAGTCTGGTCAATGCAGCACATCTCACTGTATATGAAAGCTTCCATTCCCAGGTGCTGGGCATAGGTATTGTGCACCTTGAGATGAATCTGTTTGTAGGCATAATGGGTCTGGTGATTCCCAGGCTCCTGAGTGCAATGATCTCAAGCTGTGATTCTGAGAGAATCACTTTTCCTCATGCTGTAGGCAGCCCAGTGATGCCTTACTTTTCATCAACCTCCTAGATCCTGCCTGGTATGCAGCCTGGATTTCTGGGTTGGAGATAGAGTTTCTGGTGTTGCAGCATGGCTCTGTCCCTTGTCCCTGCATCTCCACCTGAGCATGCCATGAGTGCCTTCAACTTCTGTGGAAAAAGGATACAGAGAGTGGGACCTATAGTCTCCCTCTCACTGGTCAATTATCAGGTCAGCTGTGCTCTGCATTCTCTTTCCTCCTGAGGGTGGAAAGCCTCCAGTTTTATCCCCAAAATCAGGCACTTGCAGTGGTCTGCCTCAGAGATGGAAGTTATGCACTGAACACTGCTGTCAGGTGTCAGTATGGAGATAAACCAAGTCTGCTGGTTCCTGGGTTCACATATATGAGCTCCTGTATGAGGACTGAATAGCTCATCTTTAGTGAGCTATGGAGGTGGAAGTATACAGCCCCTCCAACACCAGTTCTACCTCATTTGTAGAAGCTGTCCCCAGTTTCAGTGAAAATTGAATAAAACTCACCCTATTTTCTCAGTCATATTTTATCACTTTTTCATCTAGCACCCCTTTATCTAATTTATAAGTCCCTCTCTAGGCACTCATACCCTTGTAGAGCATTTTCTGCCTTCTCTGTATTTATTTCATGTTGGAAATTTACTACTAAAAGAATCATTTTCATTCATATTTAATATTAGGCCAATTATAGCAACATTTAGAGTTAAAATCCTTGGATAAATCATAATGTTTGTAACTATAATTATTTTTTGCCCAGTAATTGGTACCTAAGCAACTGATAAAGAATCAAAACAAAGGCAGATTCAGAAGATAAAGGAAGTGTTGAGTTGCTTTTCTTTCTGTAAGTGGTGCTGATTTCTTACTTTCTCTATCATAGATAATGTATATCTCACTTAGTAATTATTGTAAACTTGTATATAAACTCTTATTTTATTTAGGTTTAGTTTGCTACATGCTGCTAGAATTCAATATAGCAGAAATGGAATGTGTGACAGTTTGAATCTGTTGTGTACCCCAGAAAAGACATGTCCTTCCCACGAAGATGTGGCTCACCTAAATGTGGATGATAGCTTTTGATTATATGGTTTCCATGGACATGTGTCATCACCCATTCAAGATGAGATTGCTAGTGAAGCCAGTTAAGAGGGAAACATTTTTAGACAAAAGCTTTAGAGCCATCAGAGCCAACAGAGCCCACACAACCAGAGACCTTTGGAAATGCATAAAGTGCCCCCAGAAAGCCATGGAATAAGCCTGTAGAGAAATATAGCAGGCACTTCCATGTGCTTCTGAGGCTAAGAGAGAAACCCTGAACATCATCAGCTTTCATGAACCAAGTTATTGTTCCCTGGATGCCTTAGTTTGGCTTTATCTTAATTGAATATTGTCACAGACTTAAATCTTTAGAGCTTTGTCTTAATTTGGATATTGTCACAGCCTTAGAACTATAAACTTGCAGCTTATTAAATTCTTCATTATAAAAGCAGTCCAGTTACTGGTTTATTGTGTTGTGGCAGCTTG
The DNA here is from genome assembly GCA_004026745.1 of Myrmecophaga tridactyla. NCBI lineage: Eukaryota > Metazoa > Chordata > Mammalia > Pilosa > Myrmecophagidae > Myrmecophaga > Myrmecophaga tridactyla. The sequence continues at coordinate 25,367 of PVIY010015061.1, forward strand.
TAAAGCAATACAAATGGCTTTTAAAAAGGTAATTTATTAATTTATAGATTTACCAACGCCACAAATATGTCCAAACTAAGGCATCCAGAGAGAGTATCTTTACTCAAGCATAGCTGATATCTGTCTCATGGGAAGGCATGTGTCTGTCATATGCTGGTCCTGTTCCCAGTTCCATTGCTTCCAACTTCTGATTTCAGTGACTTCCTCTCTAAGATTCTTTGGGACTTCACTTTGCTGCTCCAGGGCAAAACTCAGGAATTAATATTGTAGCTTCCCTTCTTTATCTCCAGGTTCTTGCTTACTTTACATCTCACAGGAAGGCACTTGGCAAAGTCTGCTGGGCTCTCTATCTTCAAAAGACCAATACTGTGTATCTGCTTTTTCTGCACTCTAAAACTCTCCACATATCTGCATGTATGTCATCTCTGAAGCAACCTCAAAATATTTTTCCTTTTAAAGGACACCAATAAACTAACAAAGACCCAGCTTAATTTGGTGGAGCCACATCTCTATCTAATCAAAGGGTCGTACCCACAATTGGATGTGGCACATCTCCATGGAAATCATCCAAAGTTCCCACTTCACAAAAGTGAGCCAAGATTCAAAGTAACATGGCTACCCCCACAAGATTTGATCAAGGAATTGGACATGGTTTTCTGGGATACATAACAGTTTCAAATCAGCAGTGTTCAATTTTATTAATGCTTTATCTTAAAAAGTTGTTTTATTTCTATATTCTAGAATTAAATTTCTTATTACAAAATTTGGGCGAATCTTATTAATAAAAAAATTATTTGTACTCGAGATGAATAAAAGAGCCTGACATTAACCATATTATTTTCTTTTTAACAGGTTTCATGAAATATGCCTGAAAATCTTTTTTTGTTGTTTGTCCAGGAGGTTATTTCATGATGTTTTTTTTACATCTTTTAATTTATTGTTTTAATTAGAGAAGTTGTACATTTACAGAAAGAGTATGCAGAAAATACAGGATTCCTATATACCCCTACCACACGGAAATACATGCTATTTTTCCTACTATTCACACCTTGTATCAGTGTGGTAGTTTTGTTACAATTGATAAAATAATTCTAGAACATAATTTATATTGATTCACAGTTTATGTTGTACTGTCTCTTGCTTTTTAGAAATGTATTCTAATAACATATACAACCTAAATTTCCACTTTATCCACATTCAAATATATAATTCAGTGATGCTATTTGCATTCAAGATATTGTGTTGCAATCATCACCATCCATTACTAAATATCTTTCTTCACTATAAAAAGGAAGGGTATATAAATTAAATATTAGTTCCTCATTCCCTTCTCCCACACCAGCCTTAGTAATCTTCATTCTAGTTTCCATGTCTATGAATTTGCTCATACTCTTTTTACCATATTACTGGTAATATCTGTCCATTTGTGTCTGACATCCCACTCCACAGGATATCTTGAAGGTCATCTATATGGTGCCATATATAAGAACGTCATTCATTTTTTATGGCCTAGTAACTTTCACTGTAAGTGTATACAAGATTTTGTTTATCCTTGGAAAATTGATGGACAATTGGATTCCTACAATCTTTTCATAACTCTGAAAAATATCATCAGTGGACAGATATCTATTCAATTGTCTTTGGGAAATAAAATAGAACATAAGTGAATGGATGCTAACTGGGGTGCTAAAATTCACTGATATGTCCTTTTAGTGATTTATCCACTGGATACTTTTGGGAGGTCTGGAAAGGCAGAAATAAGATTGAACTATTTTTAGAGTAATTATATCACATCAAGTACAGAGAAATTTACAGTGCAGCAGTTTAAGTTTGATGTTATTAACCTGTCAATTAAATTTTGGACATTGTATTCTATTGATTAAGGTTTTCTGATTCTACTGATCATTTTCATTGTCATTACTAATGTTTTATTGAGTGAAACCAGGCATGAATCTGCAACATGGCAAAAGTGGCCAAGATAAATTTTAACTTCAGTTAAATATAAATTCTTTAGCATAACATATCACAATATGATATTAGACATACAAATACAAGAAAAGTTTCTCTGAAAATCAAATTTACTTGGCCTCCTACATTTGTATTTACTAAATCTGGAAATCCTAGATAGAGGGCTTATGATACCTGGAAATCATCCTATAAATGGAAGAAACTAGTAAATTGCAGTGTACATCTGGAGTTTTCCCTTGATTAGAATATAGTTTTTATAGAGATGAATGCTAGATGGTCAAATATTAATGTTTACCATTTGGTGTACTTTATTAATTTTATGAATAGGTTTTTCTTTTTATATGCTGCATTGCAGGGGTAACATTTCATTTTTTTCCACAGAGAATCCCCTTATTGCAGCACTATTTGCTGAATTTTTGTTTGTTTGTGTTTTCATTTGTTTGCTTTTTTATTTTTGGGGGAAGTGCATGGGCCTGGAATTGAACCCAGGTCTACCACCATGGCAGGTAAAAATTCTACCACTTGCATCCCTATGATTATTTTTCTGTGTTTCTAACATTTAAGCCCTTAATCTATCTGTATGAGTTAGGGGTGAAAATTCCTTTTAAAATTGTGCCCTATTATAGCTACATTTTTATGGACATTTATAACATTCATATTTATCCCAGTTTCTTAATCATATGGCTTACCATGTCCTCAAATTGTAGATAAAAAAAATTGACAGGCATCTTTCTTAATTATTTACTTGCTCCTATATGTCTTTTGGTGAGTTGATTTCAATCTTGTTGTGGTTTCATTTTCAACTGCCTCCAGCCCCCAATACCTTCTCCAAATCACGGTAGGATTGGAGACTGTGCCTGTCTTAGGTTGCCCTTAAGCTTTGAGGAAAGGGTCTTACCTATCATTGACCACCAGTCAAGCTCTCTGACTTTGATTTGGTAGGGAGCCAAGAGTTTTTTTGCAGGAATCACTCTGTTAGCGTGGCTTTGCTTAGTGATTGTGCCTGGCTTAGGTTGCCCTTAAGCTCTGAAGGAAGGGTCTTACCTCTCTTTGGCTACCAGTCAAGCTCTCTGACTTCAATTCGGGAGGGAACCAAGGGCTTTTGCTAGAATCACAGTGTTAGTATGGCTCTGCTTAGTGGCATGGCTTGCTATTTTGAATATTTGTTGTTTGACACAGCTGAGGAGGAAGAGAAAGAATATAAACAGCCCCAAACCTAACAATGCAGTTCCAGCGACCACAGCCACTGAGATAATTCTAATGATTCCAATGACAGCTGTAATAATGAGTCCAATTAATCTCTTAGTCCTTTTCAGATATTCTTTTGCCAAATGGATCAGGACTTGTGTTTCTGGAGAGGATTGCCAGGATCTTGACATCTGCACTGGCAGCCAAATACCTCTTCTTCTCCTTGCTGCTATAATTGTCTCATTTTTCTGCTACATAAATGCTTGGAGACAAGTGAATAGAGAATAATTCTTACAACTAAAAGTTTGATTTCTTACATGCATATAGTGTCTATGGTTGCTATTTAAAGAGAAGTTATAGTTACTAAAATTCACTATAAAAATTGGTCCCAGTCCTAGGAAAATTTTCCATAAATTTCTCTGAATAATGTATTTATCATCCTCAAAATTTGGCACAAATCATCCTCTATGTATTAAACTCTGATTTAGCTTGCATCTCCATATAGTCCCAGTTATCTTCAAATTAGAGTTGGGATACCCCACAGGGGCTGCATCTCTTACAATTCCATAGGAACCATTAATTATGATAACTGCTTGATCCATATGATGTAACTGCCATCCATTTCAACTTTCTTTCCCAGCTAACAGGCAAGTATCATTTGATTCCACAGAGTTATGTATATGGGTCTTTCTAAAAATGAAAGAGTTAAATTTGATACCCTTTTTCTTCTTCCTTAAGTAGTTTTGGAAGTCTTGAATCCACTGGACCTGGGAAACCTAAACTAGTATTCAGATATTTTGGTAAAGTTAGATGTGCCCATGTTAGGGCCTGAAGCAAAGGTAGGTTAGGAATATAAGCCCAATGAGTATAATTATGTCTCTGTCCTTCAGCAATTAAAGTTATATGTCCTATAATATACATTACCCATTTAGTTATTTGCATCCGGGTCGACATGTCTGGGTTTTATTCTCTTTGAGGGAATCCAAATCGAGATTCCATCATCTGCAATGACAAGAACAAATCCCCTACCCCATACCTTTATCATGCCTGGTTTCCATAAATCATCCTTAACATCTTTCCAATAGATTGGCTGCAGCTGTAGTTCTGTTTGGGTTGTATCATTTTTCTTTTCCAAATTACTTAAAATGTTGTTCTGCAGGAGTCTGTGATGAATTATCATGAATGTTTAAAAAATTTAAATTAAACAGAGTTTTTGCTAATTGATCTTTAGGTGTACTTATTTTCACAACATCATCCTCCTGATCATCATTTGCTCATTCAGTAATTCCTTGCCCAGATGGATTATGTAGAATTCTTGTGATATGAGTAATATGAAAAAGAAGTACAGAATTTATGAAATTCCTTTCCTGTATAAGCAGGACCATTGTCCATTTTAATAGACTGAGGGCATCCCATAACAGCAAAAGTATTAAGTAAATGTGATCGAGCATGGCAGAAACTGAAAGGTTTAGGAGAGGAAAGGGTGAGAAAGAAGGAAGGTAGACCAGGAAATTTAAAGCAGGTGGGTTCATTTCTGTGCTTTTGGGCAGAGCTCACTGAATCCAAGATGGAGAGAGGTGAGTCCACGCCTGGGTGATGGCATGGACAGTTCTTAAGCAAGGGGGTCAGGTGACATCTGGAAGGGGTGGTTCTCCAGAAGTCATGTGTCTGGAAGGGGCAGTTCATCAGTTCTGGAAGTCATGAGTCCGGAAGGGGTAGTTCATCTCCTTGTCCTGGAAGCCATGTAGAGAGGGGCAACACAGCCTCCACAGCTCAAGTCGCAGTGCCTTTCTCCATTCCCCTGATGTAACATTCCAAACTTTTTGTGATAATAGGGCATTGAGGTTCTTCTGGCTACTTCCTGCTGTACTGGGGCAATGTGGGGTGATAGGCTGGGGTTGTCATGGTCAGGAGAGGGAGGAGGTTAGCTATAGGAATCTGGTGAGGAGGGTAGGCTATGGTAATGATGCAGGAGCATTTAGTTGACTGCTACCCGTGATAGTTCCTTTATGCATCCCTGAAGGAAGTTGAGGAGACAGGGAGCTAGGGTAAAAAAGAGACAGAATAGAATAACTGGTCCTAGTAGCAGGAGGAGCCATGTCATCAGGGGGAAGAAAACCAGTCTAAGGCAGAGTTGGTTCCTTGTTTTCTGTGGTAGAGATCCTCTTTTAGTTTGTTTAAGGTTTGAATATTTTATTCCACCAGACCTGACTCGTTGATGTAATAGCAGCAGTCTTCTTGAAGGAATATGCATGTTCCTCCTTTTTCAGCTGTTAGCAGGTCTAAGGCACATCGAATTTGAAGAGTTACCTGGGATAGTGAGGTAAATTGACATTGTAGAGAAGAAAGGGATTCTGATGTCGATTCCAGGGCTACCTGTAGTCAAGTCTTGAAGTTTTGAGAGGTTAAAATACCATGCCCCTCTCACTGTGGCTGAGGCTGCGACTGAGGCAGTTAAGCTGATGCCTACCAGGATGGGAAGAAAGGCCGCCCTTTTGGAGCAAGGAGAGGGCAGTAGCCAAGTTAGTTCGGACTCCCCATAGAGGGTTAATTGAAGAACAATAGTTACCAGGAAGCATGGCCCTGGTAAGTGGAGTTAAGGCACTTGGTAAGAGTTCCATTATACCAGAAATATTGTCCTTTGGAGGCATGGGTGCTGTTGTGGATGGTGACATTAGTTTGGCATTTGTTATGAAGTTTTGTCTGATTTACTATTGTGTGTGTGAGGTAGCAGGTTTTAAGGGGGTAGGGAAGGTTATCAGGCTCTGGTTCCCACAGGGGGATGTTCTTTAGAGTGGTATGGCAGGAATCAGGGCTAAGACTGTGTGTTTGGGTTAGATTTATAGGGACAGCTGCTAATAGTGCCCTATTTAATGATGCACAGAGGAAACAGCAGGTTATTTTAGGGAGTATTTGTGTTTGGTTGAGGAAATGTAAGGTTTGTTGGAGGATTTGGAGCTGCGTAAGCGAGGCTGGTGAGGCAGAGGTTGGGGCGAGGTGGCTGGAGAGGCTTTGTTCAGCTTGTGAAATGTCGATAGATACCTGGGTAAGGGTAGTATTAATGAGGACATATTCACGGTGTATTTCAATGGTGCTTAAAGGGTATTGGGTCCAGCACCTCTTTTGTAGCTTGCCTTGTAGTCCTGCTATCCATTTTGCATCCCAGGGATCTACAATATTTATATAGAACTGTTGGGAGCTGTCAGGACTGAAGCAGAAGGGAGTTTTACAAAGCACTTCAGTATCATATTCATTCATTGTTTCTACATAGAACATTTTTGCATGACTGATGGGGCATCCCCCATATATGTTGTCGTAGTTGCTTTGGTTACAGTAACTTATGGTTTGGGTGTATGGAAAGCAGATATATGGCCTCGAGTCCTTTTCAACTGATTAAGGATTTATGGAGATGAGTATAGGCTGGCTACAATTTGGTTGAGAGTATTCTTTCATACCAATTATATGAGTGCTTGGTTTTTCATTTTCATTAAAAGTTTCCCTGATTTCAAATTCCCGAATGTAGGATGTACCCTCAAAGGGGATTAGGAGAATGAATAGCATGAGTGATGTGGACATGAGTGGGCCCAGGGATTGACAAGTGTAGGTGTGCTCATCCAGTTTATATACTTTGAGCCATGATAGTTGATGCCAAGAGGAGGTGCCCAATGTTTTATCAGTGTAGGAGTGGTGAGAATCACTGAGTGTGGGCTAGTACACTGTGGTTGGAGTGGTTGGGCTGAAGCTGTTTAAGGAGTATCTCACCAACACTAAACACTACCCTCAACTTTGTATCAACCCTACACCCAACTGCAGCCCTAACCTAACCCTAACCCCAAACCTAACCCCAACCCTAACCCAAAACCTCACCCTGACACTGAGTTAGTCTTAATATAATTTGTGTCAGAAACTGAGGAAAGAATTTGGTCCCCATGCGACCATACATATTTTTAGGTTAAAATGACATTGTCCAACGTATCTCACCTTATTCTTGCTGAAACCAGTCTGTGAACAGGTTTGAAGAAAGGAGTGACGTCTCACTCCATTCATTTGGATACACGTCTTGTGTGAAAACAAGAATTTTCAAAGAAAGCTCAACAATTGCTATACAAGTCACTTCCCTATTACTGTTTTGAAGGCTAAGGGACTTATTGGATCCATTCACTTCCATGCAATTTTTGGACTGAAAGTAAATTCTTCAGAGAACACTATTCTTAACCTAACCTAAACCTAACACTAGCACACCCCATAAATGTACTACAACCTCAAAACAAACACCCAACACAAACCTATGTGATACTTCTTACCAATCTTAAACCCACCCTAAGCAGAATCTAAATCCTCACCCTAGCCTAAGCCAAACTTTAACCGAAAACCAAACACTAATTCTTGCCCAACCTTAACGCTGAACCTAACCCTGAGCCTAACACGAATATGAATATAATCTGTTTCAAAAACCGAGTAATAATAACATCTGCACACATTTCCAAGCATTTTTCATGGAAAACACAATTGCAAAGTAATGTTTCTCAGTTAAATAGGAGACCAGTTTGTAAATGTGTTTTGAGAGCTCATTGATTTCCCAGCTCTGTTCACTTTCAAGCAATTTTATTGGAGAAAAACAGCATTCCTGTGGAGCACTCACCTACAGCAATGCAAACCATTACCTAAACCTGTTTGAAAACTTAGAATGGTCCTGGTGCCATTCACTGGCATAAGATTTTGTCCTAAAACTGCAACATTTCAGAGAACCCTCACTTTAACTTAATTTAAACATGACATTTACACAACCATAAACATAAAGACAAACCAAAACCCCAAAGAACCCATACCAGCACAAATCCCAACCTCCACATTCCCAAAATTGGACCCAAGCCTAACTGTAACTCAAATACTTACATTAAACCTAACCCTAAACCTAACCCTAACTCTAGACCCAATCCTACCACCAACCCTAGCCTGAACCTAACCCCAATCCCAACACCAGCCCCAAACCCAATCCTCAACTTTATACCAACCCTACACTTAATTGCAGCCCTGAACTTAACACTAACACCAACCATAACCCTAACACTAACCCTAATGCTAACCGTAGCCCCAACTGTACCACCAACGTTAACCCAAACCCTAAAACCAACACAAACACCAACCCTAAACCCAATCCTCAACTTTATAACTACCCTTCACCCAACTGCAGTCCTAAACTTAACCCTAACGCCAACCATAACTCTAACCCTAACCTGAACCCAAACCCTAACCCTAGGCCCAACCCTGCCACCAACCCTAACCTGAATCCTAACCCCAACCCAAACACCAACCCTAAACACTACCCTCAACTTTATACCAACCCAACATGTAAACAAGGCCCTAAACCTAACCCTAACTCCAATCCTAACCCTAACCCTAACTCTGAACCTAACCCTCAAACTGAGCCAGCCTTAACATAATTTGAGCCAGAAACTGAGTAATGTACTTGGTCCACACGTGACCATACATATTCTTAGGTTAAAATGGCATTGTCCAACATATCTCACCTTATTCTTGCTGAAAATAGTCTGTGAATGGGTTTGGAGAATGGAGTGACGTTCTCACTGCATTCATTTGGATACACGTCTTGCGTTAAAACTAGCATTTTCACAGAAAACTCAATTGCTATGCAAATCCCTTACCTAATACTGTTTTGAAGGTTAAGGGACTTATTGGATCCATTCACTTCCATGCACTTTTTGGACTGATAGTAATTTCTTCAGAGAACACTATCCTCTATCTAACTTAAACCTAAGACTAGAACACCCCATAAATGTACAACAACATCATAACCAACACCCAACACAAACCTATGCAAAGCTTCTCACCAATCTTAATCCCACCCTAAGCACAAGTAAAATCCTAATCCTAGCCTATGTTGAACGTTAACCCACAACAAAACACTAATGCTTGCCCAACCTTAACCCTGAATCTAACCCTGAGCTTAACACTAACATGAATATAATCTGTTTCAAAAACCGAGCAATAATAACATCTGCACACATTTCCAAGCATTTTTCATGGAAAACATCCTTGCAAAGTAATGTTTCCCAGTTAAATAGGAGACCAGTTTGTAAATGTGTTTTGAGAGTTCATTGACTTACCAGCTCCATTCACTTTCAAACAATTTTGTCAGAGAAAAATAATATTTCTGCAGAGCACTCACCTATAGCAATACATACCATTACCTAAACGTGTTTTGAAAACTTAGAATGGTCCTGGTTCCATTCACTAGCATAAGATTTTTCACTAAAACTGCAATATTTCAGAAAACCCTCACTTTAACTTAATTTAAGCATGACACTTATGCAACCAAAAACATAAACACAAAGCAAAAACCGAAAGAACCCATACCAGCAAAAATCCCAACCTCCAAACACAGTCCCAAAATTGACCCCAGCCTTACTTCAACCCAACCCTCACACTAAACCAAATTATAAACATAACCCTAACCCTAGGCCCAACCCTACCACCAATCCTAACTGGAACCCTAACTCCAACCCCAACACCAACCCAAAATACTACCCTCAAATTTATACCAACTCTACACGGAAATGCAGCCCTTAACCTAACCCTAACACCAGCTTTAACCCTAACCCAAACCCTAACCTGGACCCTAACCCTAGCCCCTACCCTACCATCAACTCTGACCTGAACCCTAACCCCAACACCAACACCAACCCTAAACACTATCCTCAACTTTATACCAACCCTACACCCAAAGGCAGACCTAAACCGAACCCTAAGCCCAACCTGAACCCTAACCCTAAGCTAAAACCTAATCCTAACCCCAACCCTACCACCAACCCTAACCTGAATCCTAAACCCAACCCCAACACCAGCCCTAAACACTACCCTGAATGTTTATGCCAACCCTACACCGAAACGAGGCCCTAAACCTAACCCTAACCCCAATCCTAACCCTAACCTTAGCCCTAACCCAAACCCTAACCCTAACCCTAACCTGAACATTGACTCTGAGCTAGCCTTAACATAACTTGTTTCAGAAACTGAGTAATGTACATGGTCCACACGGGAATGTACTTTTTTTTTCATCAAAATGGCATTGTCCAACATTTCACACCTTATTCTTGCTGAAAAAATTCTGAGTATGGGTTTAGGGTACTGAGTGACATTCAAGCATCATTCATTTGGATACACGTCTTGCATGAAAACAAGCATTTTCATGGAAAACTCGACAATTGCTATGCAAATCCCTTACCTAATACTGTTTTCAAGGCTAAGGGACTTATTGGATCCATTCACTTCCATGCACTTTTAGGACTGAAAATACTTTCTTCAGAGAACACTATCCTTAACCTAACCTAAACCTAACACTAGCTCTCACCATAAATGTAAAACAACTTCAAAACCAACAGCCAACAGAAACCTGCGTGAAGCCTCTCACCAATCTGAATCCCACCTTAAACAGAATCCACATCGTAACCCTAGCCTAAGCTGAACTCTAACCCGCAACCAAACACTAATTCTTGTCTAACTTTCACCCTGAACCTAATCCTGAGCCTAACACTAACAAGAACATAATCCATTTCAAAAACCGAGTAACAGTAACATCTGCACACATTTCCAAGCATTTTTCATGGAAAACAATATTGCAAAGTAATGTTTCCGAGTAAAATAGACCAGTTTGTAAATGTGTTTTTAGAGCTCATTGACTTAACAGGTCCGTTCACTTTCAAGCAATTTTGTCAGAGAAAAGCAGCATTTCTGTGGAGGACTCACCTACAGCAATGCAAACCAGTACCTAAAACTGTTTTGAAAACTTAGAATGGTCCTGGTTCCAATCACTGGCATAAGATTTTTTACTAAAACTGCAATATTTCAGGGAACACTCGCTTTAACTTTACTTAAACATGACACTAACACAACCACAAATGCAAACAAAAGCCGAAACTCCAAAGAATCATTACCAGGACAAGTCCCAACCTCCAAACCCGTAGCAAAATCAACCCCAAGCCTAACTTCAAACCAAACCCTCACGCTAAACCTAACCCTAAAACTAACCCTGACACTAATCCTAATCCTAGCCCCAACCCTACCATCAACCCTAACCGTAACCATAACCCCAACCCCAACATGAGCCCTAAACCTAATCCTAAGCTTTATACCAACTGTACACCCAACCGCAAAGTGAAACCTAACCCTAACCCCAACCCTAACTCTAACCCTCACCCTAACCCTAGCCCCGTACTGACCACCAATCTGAACACGAATCCTAACCCCAAACCCAACACCAACCCTAAACCCACCCCTCAACTTTATACCAAACCTACACCCAACCGTAGCTCTAAACCTGACCCTAAACCCAACCCTGACCCTAACCCTAAAACTCACCCTAACTCTGATTCTAAGTGAGCCTTACCATAATTTGTTTCAGAAACTGAGTAGTGTACTTGGTCCACAAGCAACCACACATATTTTTAGGGTACAACAGCATTGTCCAACATATCTCACCTTATTCTAGCTGAAAAATGTCTGTCAACGGGTTTTGAAAACTGAGTGATCATTTGGCTCCATTCATTTGGATATACGTCTTATGTGAAAACTAGCACTTTCACAGAAAACTCAAAAACTGCTATGCTAGTTCCCTTAACTAAGACAGCATTGAAGGCTAAGGGACTTATTGGATCCATTCACTTCTATGCACTTTTTGGAATGAAAGGATTTTCTTCAGAGAACACTATCTTTAAAATAACCTATCCTTACAAATCCTCATAAACCTAGTACAATCTCAAAACCAACAACAAACACAAACCTAGTGAAGCTTCTCACCATCTTCATCCTAACCTTAGCAGAATCCAAATCCGAGCCCTAGCCTAAGCTGAACTCTAACCCACAACAAAACATTAATGCAAGCCCAATCTTAACCCTGAATCTAACCCTCAGCCTAACCCTAACATTAACATAATCTGTTTCAAAAACCGAGTAATAATAATTATGGCTCACATTTCCAAGCATTTTTAATAGAAAACAACATTGCAAAGGAATGTTTCCTAGTAAAATAGGAGACCAGTTTGTAAACGGGTTTTGAAAGTTCATTGATTTATCAGCTCCATTAACTTTCAAGCAATTTTGTCAGAGAAAACAGAATTTCTGCAGAGCACTCAAATGCAGCAATGCAAACCATTAGGAAACCTGTTTTGAAAACGTAGAATGGTCCTGGTTCTATTCACTGGTGTAAGATTTTTACTAAAACTGCAATATTTCAGAGAACCCTCACTTTAACTTAACGTCAACATGACTCTAACGCAACCACAAACTCAAACTCAAGCCGAAAGCCCAAAGAACCAATACCAGAACAATTCCCAAACTCCATACCTAGTCCCAAAATCAACCCGAAGCCTAACTTCAAGCCAAACCCTACACTAAACCTAATCCTAAACCTAACCCTGACCCTAACGCTTACCCAAGTCCTAACTCTAGCATCTACTCTAACCATGACCATAACCCAAACCCCAACATCACCCCTAAACACAAACCTACACTTTATACCAAACCTACACACAACCACAACCCAAAACCTAAGCCTAACCTTAATCCAAACCCTAACGCTAGCCCTAACCCTAACCCTAGCCCCAACCCTACCACAAACCCTTACCCAAACCCCAACACCAACGCCAACAACAAGTCAAACCCGCTCCTCAAATTTATACCAACCCTATACCCAACAACAGCCCTAACCCTAACCCTAACCACAACCCTAAACCTAACATTAACCCTAACTGTGTCAATGAGAGACCTTTAGCATAATTTGTATCAGAAACTGAGTAATGTACTTGGTCCACAAGCGACCACACATATTTTTAGGTACAACAGCAATGACAAACATATTTCACCTTATTCTAGCTGGAAAAAGTCTGTGAACAGGTTTTGAGAACTGAATGACATTCTGGCTCCATTCGTTTGGATATAAAATGAGCATTTTCACAGAAAACTCAACAATCCTTTACCTAATACTGTTTTGAAGGCTAAGAGACTTATTGGATCCGTTCACTTCCATGTACTTTTTGGACTGAAAGGACTTTCTTCAGAGGATACTATCCCTAACCTAACCTATAACTAACACTAACACTCCCTGTAAACCTAAAACAACCTCAAACCAACAACAAACACAAACCTATGCAAAGCTTCTTACCATCTTGATCCCACCCTGAGCAGAATCCAAATCCTAACCCTAGCCAAAGCCAAACTCTAACCCACAACCAAACACTAATGCTTGTCCAACTTTACCTGAACATAACCCTGAGCCTAACACTGACATTAACATAATCTGTTTCAAAAACCAAGTAATAAAAATATCTGCACACATTTCCAAGCATTTTTAATGGAAAACACCATTGCAAAGTCCTGTTTCCTAGTAAAATATGATACCAGTTTGAAAATGCTTTTTGAGAGCTCATTGACTTAACAGCTCCATTCACTTTCAAGCAATTTTTTCAGAGAAAACGGCATTTCTGTGGAGCACTCAACCAGAGCAATGCAAACCATTACCAAAACCTGTTTTGTAAACTTAGGATGGTCCTGGATCCATTCACAAGTGTAAGATTTGTTACTGAAACTGCAATATTTCAGAGAAACCTCACTTTAACTTAACCTCAACATGACACTAATGTAACCACAAACAAAAACACAAACCGAAATCCCAAGGAACCAATGCCAGCACAAATCCCAACTTCCAAACCCAGGCCCAAAATCAACCAAAAGCATAACTTCAACACAAACCCTCCCACTAAAATTAACCCTAACCCTAACCCTAACTCTAACCTAAGCCCTTGTCCTCATAATACCATCAGCCCTTACCCTAACCCTAACCACAACCCCAACACCAACCCTAAAACTACCCCTAAATTTTATACCAACCCTACACCCAATCGCAACCCTAACCCTGAACCTAACCCTAACCCTAGCACCAACCCTATCACCGGCCCACACCCTAACCCTATCCCCAAACCCAAATATCAACCTTTAACCCAACCCTGAACTTTACACCAACCCTACACCCAACCACAGCCCTAAAACTAACCCTAAACCCAACCGTAACCCTAACCCTAACCCCGAGCCTCTATTTAACATAATTCGTTACAGAAACTGAGTAATGTACTTGGTCCACACACGTCCATACATATTTGTAGCTTAAAACTGCATTGTTCAACATATCTCTCTTTATTCTAGCTGAAAAAAGTCTGGGAATGGGTTTTCAGAAATGAGTGACATTCTGGATCCATTCATTTGGATGTATGTCTTGTGAGAAAACTAGCATTTTCACAGAAAACTCAGGAATTGCTATGCAAATCCCTTACCTAATACTCCTTTGAAGGCTAAGGCACTTGTTGGATCCATTCACCTTCATGCACTTTTTAGACTGAAAATTCTTTCTTCAGAGAACACTATCCTTAACCTAAATGTAACACTAGCACTACCCCTAAACCTACAACAACCTCAAAACCAACCACAAACACAAGCCAACCTGAAGCTTCACACCAATCTTAATCCCATCCTAAGCAGAGTCCCAATCCTAACCCTAGCCTAAGCCAAACTCTAACTCACCACCAAACACGAATGCTATCCCAACATTAACCCAAAACCTAACCCTGAGCCTAACACTAACATGAATATAATCTGTTTCAAAAATCGAGTAATAATAATATCTGCCATGGAAAACAGCATGACAAAGTAATGTTTCTCAATAAAATATGAGAACAGTTTGTCAATGTGTTTTGAGGGCTCATTGACTTACCAGCTCCATTCATTTTCAATTTTGTTGGAGAAAAACAGGATTTTGGGGGAGCACTCAACTACAGCTATGCAAACCATTACCTAAACTTGTTTCAAAAACTTAGAATGGTCCTGGTTCCATTCACTGGTGTAAGATTTTTTTAAAAACTGCAATATTTCAGAGAACCCTCACTTAACTTCACTTAAACGTAACACTGCCACAACTACAAACACAAGTACAAACACAAACCGAAACCCCAAAGAACTAATCCCAGCACAAATCAAAATCCCCAAACCCAGTCCCCAAATCAACCTAAAGCGTAACTTCAACTCAAACCCTCATACTAAACTTAACCCTAACCCTAACCCTGACTCTATCTGGAGACCTAGCCCCCATTGTACCATCAACCCACACCCTAAACTTAACCCCAACACCAACCCCAACCCTAAAACCAACCCTAAACTTTGTACCAACCCTACACCCAATCGCAACCCTAACCCTAACCCTAACCTCAACCCTAACAGCGGCTCTCACTCTAACCCTATCCTGAAAACCAAAATCATCCCTACACCCACACCAAAACTTCACACCAATCCTACACCCAACCACAGCCCTAAACTTAACCCTAACCCCAACCCTAAACCTAACCCTTACCCTAACCCTAAGCCAAACCCTAATCCTAACCCTAACACTGAGCCTAGCCTTAACATAATTTGTTTCAGAATCTGTGTAATGTACTTGGTTCACATATGTGAATGCATATTTTTAGCTTAAAACTGCATTGTTTAACATATCTCACCTTATTCTAGCTGAAAAATATCTGGGAACTGGTTTTGGGAACTGAGTGACATTCTGTCTCCATTCATTTGGATGTATGTCTTGTGTTAAAACTAGCATTTCACAGAAACCTCAACAATTGCTATGCAAATCCCTTATCTAATACTGTTTTGAAGGCTGAGGGACTAATTGATCCATTCACTTCCATGCACTTTTTGGACTGAAAGTACTTTCTTCAGAGAACACTATTCTTAACCTAACCTAAACCTAATACTACCACTCTCCGTAAACTTACTGCAACCTCATAACCAACAACAAGCACAAATCTATCCGAAGCTTCACACCAATCTTAATCCCATCTTGAGCAAAATCCAAATCCTAACCCTAGCCTAAGCCAAACTCTAACCCACAACCAAACACTGATGGTACTCCAACATTAACCCTAAACCTAACTCTGAGACTAACACTAACATTAACATAATCTGTTTCAAATCCTATTCATAATAATATATGCACACATATCCAAGCATTTTTAAGGGAAAAGAGCATTGCAACCTAATGATTCATAGTAAAATAGGAGAACAGTTTTAAAACGTTTTTTCAGAGCTCATCGACTTACCAGCTCCATTCACTTCAGGCAATTTTGTCAGAGAAAAAGAGCATTTCTGTGGAGCACTCAACTAAAGTATGCAAACCATTAGCAAACCTGTTTTGAAAACTTAGAATGGTCCTGGTTCCATTCACTGGTGTAAGATTTTTAACTAAAACAGCAATATTTCATAGAACACTTACTTTAACTTCACTTAAACATAACACTGACACAACCACAAACACGAACACCAGCACAAACTGAAACTCCAAAGAACCAATCCCAGCACAAATCCCAACATCCAAACCCAATCCCAAAAACAACCCAAAGCGTAATTTCAACCCAAACCCTCACACTAAACTTAATCCTAACCCTAACCCTGACCTTAACCCCAACCCTCATCCCCATCCTACCATCAACCTTCACCCTAAACCTAATCCAAACCACAATGCCAACTCTAAAACTAACCCTAAATTTCATACCAGCCCTACACAGAATCGCAACCCTAAATGTAACCCTAACCCCAACCTAACCCTGACTGTAACACTAACCCTAGCCCCAACCCTAACACTGACCCTCACCCTAACCCTATCTCCAACCCCAACATCAACCCTAAACCCAACCCTAAACTTTAAACCAACCCTACACTGAACTGCAGCCCTAAACTAACACTAACCCCAACGCTAACACTAACCCTAACCCTAACCCTAACCCTAACCCTAACACTGAGCCTCACCTTAACATAATTTGTTTCAGAAACTGAGTAATGTACTTGGTCCACACACGTCCATACATATTTGTAGCTTAAAGCTGCATTGCCCAACATATCTCACCTTATTCTAGCTGAAAAATATCTGGGAAGGTGTTTTGAGAACTGAGTGAAATTCTGGCTCCATTCATTTGAATGCATGTCTTGCGTGAAAACTAGCATTTTCACAGAAAACTCAACAATTGCTAGGCAGATCTCTTATCTAATACTGTTTTGAAGGCTAAGGGACTTATTGGATCCATTCATCTTCATGCACTTTTTGACCTGAAAGTTCTTTCTTCAGAGAACTCTATCCTTCACCTAAACCTAACACTAGCACTACCCATAAACCTGCAACTACCTCAAAACCAACCACAAACACAAAGCAACCAGAGGCTTCACACTAATCTTAACCCCACCCTAAACAAAATCCAAATCCTAACCCTAGCCTAAGATGTACTCTAACCCACAGCCAAACACGAGTGTTATCCCAACATTAACCCTAAACCTAACCCTGAGCCTAACACTAACATTAACATAATCTGTTTCAAAAACCAAGTAATAATAATATCTGCATACATTTCAAAGCATTTAAATGGAAAACAGCACGGTAAAGTAATGTTTCTTAGTAAACTATGAGAACAGTTTATCAATGTGTTTTGAGAGCTCATTGACTTACCAGCTCCATTCACTTTCAAGCAATTCTGTCAGAGGAAAAGAGCATTTCTGCAGAGCACTCAACTAAAGGTGTGCAAACCATTACCAAACCTGTTTTGGAAACTTAGGATGGTCCTGGTTTCATTCACTAGTATAAGATTTTTTTCTAAAACTGCAATATTTCAGAGAACCCTCACTTTAACTTAACTTAAACATTACAGTGGTGCAACCACAAACACAAACAGAAACACAAACCAAAACCCTGGAAAACCAATACCAGCACAAGTCCCAACCTCCAATCCCAGTCCCAAAATCAACCCACAGTGTAACTTCAACACAAACCCTCACACTAAACTCAACCCTTACCCTAACCCTAACCCTAACCCTAACCATAGCCCTAGCCCTAGCCCCCATCCTACAATCAACTCTCACCCTAAACCTACCCCCAACCTCAACACCAACTGTAAAACTAACCCTAAACTTTTACCAACTGTGCTGGTTTGGAAAATGTATGCCACCTAGAAAATCCATGTTTTAATCAAAATATCATTTCATAAAGGTAGAATAACCCCTATTCAATACTTTATGTTTGAAACTGTAATCAGAATATCACCCTAGATGATGTGATTTAGCCAAGAGTGGTTGATAAACTGGATTAAGTGATGACTTGTCTCCTCCCATTTGGGTGGGTCTTGATTGGTTTAGTTGAGTCCTATAAAAGAGAAAACGTTATGGAGAATGGGAGATTCAGAGAGAGCAGAAAAGAACGACATAGCCATGAGAAGCAGAGTGTCCACAAGCCAGCGACCTTTGTAGATGAAGAAGGAAAACACCTCCCGGGGAGAATCATGCAACAGGAAGCTAGGAGAAAAACGTAGCAGATGATGCCTTGCTCTTGCCATGTGCCCTTACAACCGAGAAAGAAACCATGACTGTGTTTACCATGTGCCTTTTCGTATGTGAGAGAGACCCTGAACTTCATCAGCCTTCTTGAACCAAGGTATCTTTCCCTAGATGCCTTTGATTGGAAATTTCTATAGACATCCTGTAATTGGAACGTTATCTCAGCCTTAGAACTAAAAACTAGGAACTCATTAAATTTCCCTTTTTAAAAGCCATTCTGTTTCTGGTATATTGAATTCTGGTAGAGAGCAAACTGGAACACCAACCCTACACCCAATCACAACCCTAAACTTATCACTAACCCCAACCCTAACCCTAACCCTAACCCTAATCCTAACTCTAACCCTAATGCTAGCCCCAACCCTACAACCTACCCTAACCCTACCCTATCAGTAACACCAACATAAACCCTAAACACAACCCTAAATTTTACAACAACCCTACACCCAACCGCATCCCTTAAACTAACCTACCCCAAACCCTAAACCTAACCATAAAACTGAGCCTAACCTTAACATAATTTGTTTCAGAAACTGAGTAATGTACTTGGTCAACACGTCCATACATATTTTTAGCTTGAAACTGCATTGTCCAACATATCTCACCTTATTCTAGCTGGAAAAATTCTGGGAACGGGTTTTGACAATTGAGTGACATTCTGGTTCCACTCATTTGGATGTATGTCTTGGGTGAAAACTGGCATTTTCACAGAAAACTAAACAATTGCTATGCAAATCCCTTACCTAGTACTGTTTTGAAGGCTAAGGGACTTATTGGATCCATTCACCTGCATGCCCTTTTTGTACTGAAAGTTCTTTCTTCAGAGAACACTATCCTTCACCTAAACTTAACACTAGCATTACCCCTAAACCTACAACAACCTCAAAACCAACCACAAGCACAAACCTATGTGAAGCTTCTCACCATCTTAATCCCACCCTAGGCAGAATCCAAATTCTAACCCTAGCCTAAGCTGAACTCTAACCCACAACCAAACCTGAATTCTATCCCAACATTAACCTTAAACCTAACTCTGAGCTTAACACTAACATGAAAATAATCTGTTTCCAAAACTGAGTAATAATAATATCTGCACACATTTCCAAGCATTTATAATGGAAAACAAAGCATGGCAAACTAACGTTTCCTTGTAAACTATGAGAACAGTTTGAAAATGTGTTTTGAGCACTCCCTGACTTGAGTGGAGCACTCAACTAGAGCAATGCAAAACATTACCAAAACCTGTTTGAAATCTTAGAAGGGTCACTGGGGTAAGAATTTTTACTAAAACTGCAATATTTCAGAGAACCCTCACTTTAACTTCACTAAAACATGACACTAACGCTACCACAAACACAAACCGAAATCCCAAAGAACCAACACAATACAAATCCCACCCTCCAAACTCAGTCCCAAAATGAACACCACCCTAACTTCAAGCCAAACACTCACACTAAACCGAACCCTAAACCTAACCCTAATCCTAGCCAAACCCTAACATCAATTTTCACTGTAACCCTAACCCCAACCTCAACACAAGCCCTAAATGCAACTTTAAACTTCATACCAACCCTACGCCCAGCTGCAACCCGAAACCTAACACTAAACCCAAAACTAACCCTAAACCTAACCCTAACCCTAGCCCCAATCCTACAACCACCCTCACCCAAACGCTAACACCAACACCCAACACCAACCCTAAATACTACCCTCAACTTTATACCAATCCTGCACCCAACCGCAGCCCTAAACCTAACCCTAACCCCAACCCTCAAACTAACCCTAACCCTAATCCTAGCACTGACACTGAGTGAACCTTGCCATAATTTGTTTCAGAAACTGAGTAATGTTCTTGGTCCACATGCGACCATACATATTTTGAGGGTAAAACTGCATTGTCCAACATATCTCAGCTTATTCTAGGTGAAAAAAATCTGTGAACGGGTTTTGAGAACAAAGTGACATACTAGCTCTATTCATTTGGATATACATCTTGTGGGAAAGCTAGCATTTTCACAGCAAACCCAACAATTGCTATGGAAATACCTCACCTAATACTGTTTTGAAGAATGAGGAACTTTTTGGATCCATTCACTTCCATGCACTTTTTGGATTGAAAGGACTTTCTTCAGGGAACACTATCCTTAACCTAACCTAAACCTTACACTAGCACTGCCTGCAAACATGCAACAACATAAAGAAAAACAACTACATAGACCTATGCTAAATTTCTCACCAATCTTAATCCCACCCTCAGCAGAATCCAAAGCCTAACCCTAGCTTAAGCTGAACTCTAAATCACAACCAAACACTAATGCTAGCCAAACCTTAACACTGACATTGAATCTGAGCCTAACAATAACATTAATATAATCTGTTTAAAAAACCGAGTAATAATAATATTTGCACATATCTCCAAGCATTTTTAATGGAAAACACCTTTGCAAAATAATGTGTCTGAGTAAAATAGGACACCAGTTTGAAAAATATGTTTTGAGAGCTCATTGACTTACTGTCTCCATTCACTTTCAAGCAACTTTGTCGAAGAAAAACAGAATTTCTGCAGAGCACTCAACTACAGCAATGCAAACCATTACCAAAACCTGTATTGAAAACTTAGAATGGTCCTGTTTCCCCAACCCCAACCCCAACCATAAACAAAGCCCTCAACTTAATACCAACCCTACACACAAATGAGGCCCTAATCCTAACCCTAACCCCAACCCTAACCCTAACTTTAACCCTAACCCTAACTTTGACACTGAGCTAGCCTGACACTGAGCTATGTCAGAAACTGAGTAATATACTTGATCCACACGCGACCATACATACTTTTAGGTTAAGACGGCATTGTTCAACATATCTCACCTTATTTTTGCTGAAAAAAATCTGTGAACAGGTGTGGAGAACTGAGTGACATTCTGGGTCAATTCATTTGGATACACGTCTTGCGTGAAAACTAGCATTTTCTCAGAAAGCTCAACAATTGCTATGCAAATCACTTACCGAATACTACTTTGAAGGCAAAGGGTCTTATTGGATCCATTCACATCCATCCACTTTTTGGACTGAAAGTAATTTCCTCAGAGAACACTATCCTTAACCTAACCTAAACATAACACTAGCACACCCCATAAATGTACAACAACCTTGAAACCAACACCCAACACAAACCTAAGTGAAGTTTCTCACCAATCTTAATCCCACCCTAAACAGAATCCAAAACCTATCCCAAGCCTAAGCCAAACTTTAACACACAACCAAACACTAATGCTTGCCCAACCTTATCCATAAACCTAACCCTGAGCATTAACACTAAACTGAATATAATATATCTCAAGAACTGAGTAATAATAACATCTGCACACATTTCCAAGAATTTTTCATGGGAAACACCATTGCAAAGTAATGTTTTCCAGAAGAATAGGAGAACAGTTTGTAAATGTGTTTTGAGAGCTCATTGATTTCCCAGCCCCGTTCACTTTCAAGCAGTTATGTTGGAGAAAAACAACATTTCTGCGAAGCGCTCATCTACAGCAATGCAAAAAAACTACCTAAACCTGTTTTGAAAACTTAGAATGGTCCTAGTTCCATTCACTGGTGTAAGATTTTTTTCTAAAACTGCAATATTTCAGAAAACCCCCACTTTAACTTAATTTAAACATGACACTTACACAACCACAAACATAAACACAAACTGAAACCCCAAAGAACCCACACAGCACAAATCCCAACCTCTGTACACTGTCCCAAAGTTGACCCCAAGCCTAACTTCAAACAAAACCCTCAAAATAAGCCTAACCCTAATTCTAACCCTATCCCTAGAGCCAACCCTACCACCAACCCAAACTGAACCCTAACCCCAACTCCAACTCCAACCCTAAACCCAACCCTCAAATTTATACCAACCCTCTACCCAACCACAGCCCTAAACTTAACCCTAACACAACCCAAAACCTAACCCTAACACTAGCACCAACCCAAAAACCAATTCTAACCCCAACCCCAGCACCAACCCTAAACCCAACCCTCAACTTTATACCAACCCTACACCAAACCACAGCTCTAAACTTAATCCTAACACCAACCCGAACCCTCACCCGACCCAAACCTGAAACCTAACCCTAGACCCAACCCTACCACCAACCCTAACCTGAACCCAAACTCCATCACCAACACCAACCCTAAACACCACCCTCAACTTTATACAACCCTACACTCAAATGCAGCCCTAAACCTAACCCTAACCCCAACCCTAAACCCAACCCTAATCCTAACCCTAACCCTGACAGTGAGCTACCCTAAACATAATTTGTGTGAGAATCTGAGCAATGTACTTAGTCCACATGACCATATATATTTTTAGGTTAAAATGACATTGTCCAACATATCTCACCTCATTCTTGCTGAAAAAAAGTCTGTGAATGGGTTTGGAGAACTGAGTGACATTCTGGCTCCATTCACAGAATAGAGGTCACAGGTCTTGTGTGAAAACTAGCATTTTCACAGAAAACTCAACAATTGCTATGCAAATCACTTACCTAATACTGTTTTGAGGGCTGAGGGACTTATTTGATCCATTCACTTCAATGCAATTTTTGGACTGAAAGTAATTTCTTCAGAGAACACTATCCTTAACCTAACCTAAATCTATCACTAGCACACCCCGTAAATGTAAAACAACCTCAAAACCAACACCCGACAAAAACCTATGGGAAGCTTCTTACCAATCTTAATCCCACCCTACGCAGAATCCAAATCCTAACCCTAGCCTAAGCTGAACTCTAACCTACAACCAAAAACTAATGCTTGGCCCAACCTTAACCCTAAACCTAACCCTGATCCTAACACGAACATGAATATAACCTGTTTCAAAAACTGAGTAATAATAACATCTGCACACATTTCCAAGCATTTTTCATGGAAAACAGCATTGCAAAGTAATGTTTCCTAGTAAAATAAGAGAACAGTTTGAAAATGTGCTTTCAGTGCTCACTGACTTTCCAGCTCCCTTCGCTTTCAAGCAATTTTGTCAGAAAATAACAGCATTTCTGCTGAGCACTCAACTAAAGCTATGCAAACCATTACCTAAACCTGTTTTGAAAACTTAGAATGGTCCTGATTCCATTCACTGGCATAAGATTTTTTGCTAAAATTGCAATGTTTCAGAGAACCCTCACTTTAATGTAATTTAAACATAACACTACCACAACTACAAACCCAAACACACACCAAAAACCCAAAGAACCACTCCAGCAAAAATTCCAAACTCAAAACCCAGTCCCCAAATCAACCCCAAGCCTAACTTCAATATGAACTCTTACAACAAACCGAACCCTAAACCAAAAGCTAACCTGAACTCTAACCCTAGCCCTAAACTCACCATCAACCCTCACTGTAACCCTAATCCCAACCCCAACACCAAGGCTAAAACCAACCCTAAACTTTATACCAACCCTACACCCAAACACAACCCTAAACCTCCACTCACCACAGCCCTAACCCTAACTCTAACCCTTACCATAACCCTAACCTTAGCCCCAACCCTACCACCAACCCTAACCCTAACCCTCATCCCAGCCCCAACACCAACCCTAAACCCAACCCTAAAGTTTATTATACCAGCCCTACACTCAACTGCAACCCTATACATAAACCTAACCCCAACCCAAATCCTAACCTTAACCCTAACCATAACCCTGAACCTGACCTTAACACAATTTGTTTCAGAATCTGAGTAATGTAGTTGGTTCACACACGACCATGCATATCTTTAGCATAAAACAGCATTCTCCATCATACCTAATTTTATTATAGCTGAAAAAAAGTCCGTGAACGGGTTTTGAGAACTGAGTGACATTCTGTCTCCTTTCATTTGGATGCATGTCTAGCGTGAATACTAGCATTTTCACAGAAAGCACAACAGTTGCTATGCAAATTCTTCACATAATACTGTTATGAAGGCTAAGGGACTTATTAGATCCATTAGCTTCCATGCATTTTTTGGATTGAAAGTACTTTCATCAGAGAACACAATCCTTAACCTACACATAACCTAAACCTATCACTAGCATTACCCCTTAACCTACAACCTCAAAACCAACAACCAACACAAGCCTAGGCAAAGCTTCACACCAATCTTCATCCCACACCAAGCAGAATCCAAATCCTAACCCTACCCTAAACCATACTCTAATCCACAATCAAACACAAATGTTTTCCCAACATTAACCCTAAACCTAACCCTGAGCCTAGCACTGACATTAACATAATGTATTTCAAAACCCGAATAATAATAATATCTGCCCACATTCCCAAGCATTTTTAAGGGAAAACAGCACTGCAAAGTAATGATTCCTAGTAAAATAGGAGAACAGTTTGAAAATGTGTTTTCAGAGCTCATTGACTTACCAACTCCCTTCACTTTCAAGCAATTTTGTCAGAGAAAAACAGCATTTCTGTGGAGCACTCAACTAAAGCTATGCAAACCATTACCTAAACCTATTTGAAAACTTAGAATCGTCCTGGTTCCATACACTGGCATAAGATTATTTATTAAAACTGCAATATTTCACAGAACCCTCACTTCAACTTAATTTAAACATAACACTAACGGAACCTGTCCAAAAATCAACCCCAAGCCTACCTTCTTAATAAACCCTCACAACTAACCAAACCCTAACCTTAAACCTAATCCTAAAACTAACCCTAACCCCAACCCCACCATCGACCCTCACCAACCCTAATGCCAACCCCAACATCAACCCTGAAACCAACTCTAAACTTCATAACAACACACCCAAATGCAACCCTAAACCTAGCCCTAACCCAACCCTAACCCTAACCCTAAGCTTAGCCCCAATCTACCACCAACCTAAACCCTAACCCTAATCCCAACCACAACACCAACCCTAAACCCAACCCTAAACTTTATATCAATGCCTCACTTAACCGCAGCCCTACACGTAACCCTTAACCCAACCCTAACCCTAACCCTAACCCTAACCCTAACCCTTACCCTAACACTGAGCCTTGACTTAACATAATTTGTTTCAGAAACTGAATAATGTACTTGGTCCATCCACATCCATACATATTTTTAGTAGTAAAGCAGCATTGTCCATAATATCTCACCTGATTCTAGCTGTAAAAAGTATGTGAATGGGTTTTGAGAGCAGAGTGACATACTGGCTCTATTCATTTGGATATACAGCTTGCGGGAAAGCTAGCATTTTCACAGCAAACCCAACAATTGCTATGGAAATACCTTACCTAATACTGTTTTGAAGAATGATGAACTTTTTGGATCCATTCACTTCCATGCACTTTTTGGATTGAAAGGACTTTCTTCAGGGAACACAATCCTTAACCTAATCCTAACCTAAACCTAACACTAGCACTATCCCGAAACATACAACAACCTCGAAACCAAAAACAAACACAAACCTACCTGAAGCATCACACCAATCTTAATCTCACCCTAAGCAGATTCCAAATCCTTACCCTAGCCTAAGCCGAACTCTAACCTACAACCAAACACTAATGCTATCCCAACATTAACCCTAAACCTAACCCTGAGCCTAACACTAACAATAACATAATCTGTTTCAGAATCAGAGTCAAAATAATATTTGCAGACATTTCCAAGCATTTTTATGGGAAAACAGTATTGTAAAGTAATGATTACTAGTAAAACAGGAGAACAGTTTGAAAATGTGTTTTCAATGCTCATTGACTTACCAACTCCCTTCACTTTCAAGCAATTTTTGTTGGGGAATAACAGCATTTCTGCTGAACACTCAACTAAAGCTATGCAAACCATTACCTAAACCTGTTTTGGAAACTTAGAATGGTCCTGATTCCATTCACTGATGTAAGATATTTTGCTAAAACTGCAATGTTTCAGAGAACCCTCATTTTATCTTAACTTAAATATAACACTAACACAACCACAAACCCAAACACACACCGAAACCCCAAAGAACCACTCCAGCACACATCCCAAACTCAAAACCCAGTCCCCAAATCAACCCCAAGCCTAACTTCAACATGAACCCTCACAGCAAACCTAACCCTAAACCTAAATCTAACCCTAACCCTAACCCTAGCACCAAACCAACCATCCACTCTCATGCTAACCCTAATGCCAACCCCAACACCAACACTAAAACCCAACCCAAAACTATAGCAATGCTATACTCAAAGGCAACACTTAACCTAACCCTAACCCCAAACCTAACCCTAACCCTAACCCTAACCTTAGCACCAACGCTACCACCAACTCTCACCCTAACCTGAAAGCCAACCCCAACAACAACCCTAAAACCGACCCTAAAATTTATACCAACACTACACCCAAACGCAACCCTCAACCTAACCTTAACCCCATCCCTAACCCTAACCATAAACCTAAATCTAATGTAAGCCCCAAGCCTCCACCATCCCTAACAATAACCCTAATCACAAACCCAACACCAAACATAAAGCCATCCATAAAATTTGTATGAACACTACACTCAATAGCATCCCTAAACCTAACCTTAAACCAAACTCTAACCCTAACCCTAACCATAGCCCGAACACTACCATCAACCCTAACCCTAACCCCAACTCCAACACCAAACCTAAAACCAGCTCTAAACTTTATACCAACCCTACACCCAAACACAACCCTAAACCTCAACTCACCCTAACCCTAACCCTATGTATTAGTTAGGGTTCTCTAGAGAAACAGAATCAACAGGGAACACTTGCAAATATAAAATTTATAAAACTGTCTCACGTGACCACAGGAACACAGAGTCCAAAATCCACAGGGCAGGCTGCAAAGCCGATGACTCTGATGGAGGGTCTGGATGAACTCCACAGGAGAGGCTCACCAGCCAAAGCAGGAATGGAACCTGTCTCTTCTGAGTCCTCCTTAAAAGGCTTCCCATGATTAGATTTAGCATCACTAATTGCAGAAGACACTCCCCTTTGGCTGATTACAAATGGAATCAGCTGTGGATACAGCTTACATGATCATGACCTAATCCTATGAAATGTCCTCATTGCAACAGACAGGCCAGCGCTTGCCCAATCAGAAAAACAGGTACCACAACTTGGCCAAGTTGACATGTGTCCCTAACCATGATAGTCCACCCCTTGTCAACTTGGCACCTATATATATATCACCTTAAACCATACTTAATTTCCAAATGAAAACAAATAAGCACACATTTTTTTCTTTTACCTGACAATACTCAACTGTCCTGCATATAACTGGAAACACATTAAATCTCTCCAGAATAGGGTGCAAATCCTTGGGCAGCATTTATTATTAAACTTGATATCTTACAACTTAAATAGTATAACATGAACAAAACAAAATTACAGTCCTCGTTTCTGTAACTGATCACGTGGTCAAAGTTCATATTTATCACTACCCTCCTCCACTACCCATTCCATGTTCCCTTTACCCTCAGCAAGCACTTCAGCTGGCCATGGTTCTTTGCCTGGTGGGGTGACCCAAACCTTCATTCCTGAAGTTTCAGAGCCATTAGTAGTCCTGCCTGGATTGTGTTGTTGCAGTTTTCCATTGATTTTAATCACAGGGCATGGTAGTACTACTAGACACCCTAGGGGATCTCCTATATTCCAAGAAAATTCTTCTTTACCTTCATTATGTAGTTGCAGTCCTACTTCCTTCTGATAATCAGGGTCAATTACCCCAGGCAATAATGTAATCCCCTTCTTGGCTTGTTGATCCAGAGGCATAAATAGCCCAAAGTGACCAGGTGGCAATCTTAACTTCCAGTTCAGTGGTATCACTGTTGTTTCTCCTGGAGGAAGCACACCCCGTTTTGGAACTATAACCTGTAGACCAGCAGAACTCAGGGTAGCAAGGACAGGAAGCAAAAATTTTCCTAGTGGATCACTAGGGGTAATAGTGAGTGGTACCACACCCATTTCCACCCCTTGGTTCCTGGACCCATGGATCCTGGTTATGGGAGAAACAGCACCATACAGCGGACGCTGATTCAGAGCATACACAGCTTCCTGGAGAACATTACCCCAGCCTTTCAAGTTTTTGCCACCTAGTTGGCACCGTAATTGAGTTTTCAAAAGGCCATTCCACCATTCTATCAATCCAGCTGCTTCTGGATGATGGGGAACATGGTAAGACCAGAGAATTCCATGAGCATGTGCCCATTTCTGCAATTCATTTGCTGTGAAGTGTGTTCCTTGATCCGAAGCAATGCTATGTGGAATACCATGATGATGGATAAGGCATTCTGTAAGCCCACAGATGGTAGTTTTGGCAGAAGCATTGCATGCAAGGAAAGCAAACCCATATCCAGAGTACATGTCTATTCCAGTTAGAACAAATCACTTCCCCTTCCATGAAGGGAGTGGTCCAATGTAGTCAACCTGCCACCATGTAACTGGCTGGTCACCTCGGGGAATGGTGCCATATTAGGGGCTGAGTGTGGGTCTCTGCTACTGGCAGATTGGGCACTTAGCAGTGGCTGTAGCCCAGTCAGCCTTGGTGAGTGGAAGTCCATGTTGCTGAGCCCATGCATAACCTCAATCCCTACCACCTCAATCCCATGACCACTATGTTCATGAGCCCATTGGGCAATAACAGGAGTTGCTGGGGAAAGAGGCTGGCTGGTATCCCCAGAACGGGTCATCTTATCCACTTGATTATTAAAATTTTCCTCTGCTGAAGTCACCCTCTGGTGTGCATTCACATGGGACACAAATATCTTCATGTTTTTAGCCCACTCAGAAAGGTCTATCCACATACTTCTTCCCCAGACCTCTTTGTCACCAATTTTCCAATTATGGTCTTTCCAAGTCCCTGACCATCCAGCCAAACC
>PVIY010015062.1:0-37197 GCA_004026745.1 Myrmecophaga tridactyla
GGCTCCCAGGGAGTCCCCAACTGGGCCTGAGTAATGTTCTCTTTCAGCCTCATCTATTTCCATCCTCCTCACCTCTGCCCCACGCTTTATCAAACTTTTCTGTCCTCCCCCCACGCTTTATCAAACTTTTCTGTCCTCCCCCCACCCCTACACACTCCTGCTTCCTGAACTGCTGTTTCCTCTGCCTGGATATCTGCCCTGGCTCCAAACCACCTCCCCAATCTCTGCTTGTTGGTATCAGTCACCCCCAAATACCAGGCTCGTGGAATCCCCTTTCCGACCACACTCTGCCCCTCTCCCTGCTAGTCTGGAGGCCCCTGGAGGGCAGGCCTGGTTTGTAGGAGGGGATGGAGGTGCACTCCCTCCCCACAAAGTAGTCTTCTTGTCCCAGTGCTCCCCAGCCAGTGTCGGAGCCCTGAGCGGCCCTCTGCCTTCCCTGGTGGCCCTGGCACCCCCTTTTCCAGGGATGCTCAACCTCTGAGTGCCCGGCCAGCTGGGCAGCACCATGATCTGCTGCCAGCAGTTCCCCTCCCCGAGCCCCCGTGTGCCCCACTACTTGCTGGGGCTGAGACTGGGGGTGAGGGGTGGTAGGGACAGAAATCTGGAGGTGGGAGGGAGCATGGGGTGTGAGTGGAGCCCAACTCCAGCTCCCACTACTCACTACTCAGGGAGCAGATAACTCCCTTCTCTGGGCCTCATTTTCCCCTGGGGAGCCTAGGCTCAGCCTTCCCCAACTCTTGGGCTGTTGCGAAAGTTGCATGAGGTCCTGTGGGAAAGCACCAGGCCTGCCATGGGCAGAGTGGACACAGATGCCTGCCGCCCAGGGTTTTGGCCACCTCGCCCCACCCCAGCCTGCTTGAGGAGAAGTAGTGGGTGAATGGGAGAAAAAGGGAAGGAAGGGGGAGGGGGAGGGTGTGGTTACTAGTGACACCTCCAGCCCATGGCCAGGCCTCCGTTTGCCATGCTGATTTCTTAGGATATGGGTCCTGGGGAGCCACTGGTACCCAAGAATGCTGAGGTGAGGATGGGGCCCACACTTCCTGAGCTCTGACTGTGACAGGTACCCTCTGCAGCTCACAGTTATGTTCTCACTCCATCTTTATGGCTTTTTCCCTCTGCAACAGGAGTCATGACTTCCATTTTATGGCTGAAGATAATGAGATCCAAAGATGTCACATGGAAGTGGCAGAGCTGAGATCAGAAGCCCAGGTTGCCTGACTCTGGAGCTTGTGTTCTTCTCCCACCCTGGCTGCCTCCTGTCGTGGGTTGGAGCATACCTGGGAGAACTCAAAGGCCTCAGGACCTTGACCCTTGGGGTCCAGGTGGGCAAGGTCAATTGGGGGTGAAAAGCACAGGGGCTCCCCTTGAACTGTGCCCTCTGGAGAGGTCCGATTTTGATGAGAGGGCTTGATTTACTGAACATGAGCAGGGCACTTTGCAGCATCATCTTGGTCCTATCTCATTTTGTCCTAGCTTGGGGAAACTGAGGCTCCAGGATCATCTCTGGGGATGCCTACCCAGAAACCCATGTGT
Source organism: Myrmecophaga tridactyla (assembly GCA_004026745.1). NCBI lineage: Eukaryota > Metazoa > Chordata > Mammalia > Pilosa > Myrmecophagidae > Myrmecophaga > Myrmecophaga tridactyla. The sequence continues at coordinate 1,534 of PVIY010015062.1, forward strand.
CTGCCCCCCTCCACCACACACACTTCAGTATGAGGCCATCCTGCACTCCGGTGCCCAGCCCAAAGCCATACACCGAGAACACAGAGGAGGTGCAGGTCTCTGCCTTGCAGGTCTCTTTGTGTGGGAAAGACTAACGGCCCCCATACCCCCACCCCAAGAATGACAGGAAGTGCAGAATGTGATAACTGCCCCATGTCCCTGCAGATGCCCCCATGTGTTCCCCCATGTCCAGAGTCTTAGAGTCTTGGCCACAGCACACACACACACACACACACGCATGCCCCTTAAGGAAGACCTTCTCTGTCACACTGCCTGAAGTTAGTTGAGAAGTCAGAGCCTCCTTTGCTGTCCTTTGACCTTTAATTATCCCTGAACCCCGGCTCTCACCCAAACCCCAATTTCATTCTCCTGATTTGCCCCCCTGTCATTGGCACCTCACCAGAGTGGGAGCTGCTCGAGGACAGGGCTTAGGTCTTGTGTTCCTGAGTCTAGAGTGCCCAGGACAGGGTCGGCACCAAGGAGGGGGTGATGGATGAATAAATGAGTGAGTGAACAAATGAAGCAGCAGTTGGAGCTAGGGGAAGACAGTTCTGGGAGCAGGGCTGGGAGCCACTGTCTCTCAGTGACAGGTTTCACTGCAGCTGCTTGACAAGCTGAGTGGCAGTAAGAAGAGGCTGACAAATGGAGCTACCTCAGCAGGGGATGACAGAGGGTGGGGGTGGGGTGGCAGGTGGAGGTGGTGGAGGCCCAGATGTCAGGCAATTCGGGGAGGTGGAAGAGCACTGGAATTGGAGTCAGACTGGCCAGGGTCCAATGCAGGCTCTCCGCTGACCTTGAGTACATCATTTACTCCTCTGAGCCTCTCTCTGGAGGGAACTTGTGGCAGGAGCGAGATGCTGGGTCCAAAGGTGCCTCTCTATCCACCTCCCTGCCCAGATGCCAGGCTGAGATGTCCCTCCACAGCTCCCCGCCCCAGCAAGGCCATTCTCAGGAAGCTGCCAGTTGACCAGAGAGCAACCAAATTGCGACCCTCAGGCTTCTAAGAGGTGGCACAGATAGTTCAGAATGGCAAGGAGAGAAACTGCATGTGAAGGCTACAGAGAGGAGCCAGGGTGTCCGAGGGCTTGATGAGACTAGGGACTGAGCTTGGGGTGTCCTTCCTGCCCTGAAGGACTTTGGAATGGAAAGACCATGGGTAGATGCAGGAGGGACAGAGGCTGGGTTTGCCTCTGTCCTCCCCCACCCCTCCCCAGCTGCCTGCAGTCCTGGACACTACCCCAGAAGCACCAGTCCATGTACCCCATCTTTAAGCGAGCAGCCCTCCCAGGGTGGACCCGGGCCTGCCTCTCTTGGGCTGCAGGGTCTGGACACACAGAGGGGGGTCATGACTCCAGGGCTGGGAGTGCAAGGAAGAGGGGTCCTTTATGAGCTTTCAGAGTTGGGTTGGTGATAGTGACAGTGAGGGGGACTGGGCCACATTTGGAGATTCTGACTCCTAACCACCTAGTGAGCCTGGGGCTGGGAAGTAAAGGGCTGCCTGAAGGATGAGGGGTGGAGATAGGTCTCAGGAGTCAGTGGAGGGGTGGGGAGTGCTCAGCTTCTTGGTGAGGCAGGAGATCCTTGAGGAGGACTGAGAATGTAGGGGATATCAGGCTGATATTTACAGAGCCCCCACAATGGGTCAGGGTCCTCATTTTCATCATTCCATGTCATCATCTCAAGCTTTTGAGATCCATTCCAATATCCTCATTTTACAGATGAGAAAACTGAGGCTCAGAGAGGACCCCTGGATCCAGCGGGTCTCTGTCCCAAAGTACCAGGCTGGGCTGAGTAGTGGAGGGCCAGGACAGTGTCTGGCTTCCTGGGGCTGGTAGGATGAACTGGGGCTCTGCCAAATAGATTGGGGGCCCAGGGAGGGAAGGGAGCCCCAACATAGCCTGCCTTATCTGCCAAGAAAATGGAGAAGCTGGACTCTTAGAGTGCTGCCCTGACCCCAGGGCCAAGAGCCAGGGAGAGGGTGCATGAGGGTGGGGCAGCTGCAGCCAGGGATACCTTAGTGCCCAGCTCCCCAACCCTTCCTGGATAGAACAGGTACACGTTGCACAAGCCCACCCCCCAACCTTGCCTGACCTGCTGACCCATCACAGGCTGCCTAAGGATGATCAGTTCTGGCAGAAGTCTCTGGAAAAGCAGTGACCCAGCCAGGGCTGCCCCTTAGCTCTGTCCTGGAGGAGTGAGGGGGGAGAGCAGGGGTCAAAGGGCATGTCAGGTCTCCTTGCTACCCCTGGGATACAGAAAGCCCCAGATGGTGCCAAAGTAGCAAGTGAGGGACCAGTGGAGTTCAGACCAGAGCCGTGCCCTCTCTGTCCTGGCTACATCCTCAGGATTGCCCCCAGGTCCCCTGCAGGACCACCTAGGTCTCACGCGTCTGCTGCTGTCTGTCCCCAACTTCTCCCACCGCCGGCAGGCAGCCGGATAGGCTCTTGTCTGGCCCTGCCGGGTGTGTCTCCTGGGCTCCTCCCTGGGTGTGCCCACCCCTCCCTGCAGCCCTGGCCCAGAGCCCACACTCACCATGCGCCCGTTGGGGACGCCCAGGTGCTTGGGCTTCCCTGGCATGCCGCCGCGATCACAGGTCCCCACCGCGGGGGGCGCCCACCATGGGGGCTGTGGGCAGCGCCGGCCGAGCGCGCGTGGCGGCGGGCGGGCGGTGGAGAGAGCCGGGCTCCGCTCCTACGGGCCCTCACATCCTGAAACACCAGCTCACTACCTCTTTTCTCTGCCACAGGAAGTGTCTCTATAGAAACCAAACCACAGAAAGAAGCAAGGTCTAAGAGAGAGCGAACGCCTCTTCCTAAACACACACACACACACACACACACACACACACACAGGCACGCGCGTGCATGCACACACGTTCACGCGCACCGCATGCATGCCACCAACGCAGCTGTGGCAGCACCCCACGCAGGCACCAACACGCAGCAGAGGCCTTGGCGTGCCCGGCCCAGGGAGCTCAGAGGGGACGTCCTGGCAATCAGAAGTGTACACTCAGGCACCAGGGGTTCCCCTGGACACGCGTGTGCAGGCACCGGGACCTGCACGTCCACACGTGTACTTTTGTTTGTTTGTTTGTTTATATTGATTTAATCCAAGTTAAATGTGGTTTACAAGGGAAAGGACAAGGACCTTTGTATAAAATATACAGACACAGCATCACACCATGGGGCCCATGTCGGGGGTGAGGGAGACCACACTTTTCCCTGGGAACAGTCGTTCTAATCCCAGGAAAGGTTCTCAGTAGAAGGCTGGGTAGCTAAGAGCACCCTCATCCAGTCCCAATCGCAGCCCCTCCTTATTCCCTGTTTCCATTTCCTGACCGTCCTCCCCCGGCCCTCCCGCCCAACTCCTTATAAACACCCCCATGAGTTAAGTCTAAAGAGAGGATCGTGTCCCTTGGGGTATATGCCCCATGTCTGGGAGAAGAAATATACACCACTGAATCCTGAGCACATGGGAGAGGGAAGGGACACCATAGGGGGAGGGAGAGGCAGGCACCCAGGAGGTAGATGGGCTGAGCCCACGGCCAGCTCCAAAGGAGGCACTGCTTCCAGGTCCACACACATACTTGTGACGCAGCACACACTTATCTCACACCTACTAGTGTGCTAGATATGTGCACACTCAGGGACAGCCCTCCCCCAGGCAGTTGTGTCCATGCATGTTTACTTTCCCCCACGCTACCCTCGCCCACCCCCCACCCCCTCCCGCAAGCTGTCCTCCCCATGCACCGGGGAACAGATCAGGTACCTCTGTGTTCAATTCCATGAGCGCATTTAGATTCGCTCTTAAAAACCCTGCCTTGGTGCAGCGCTGTCAGCCTGGTCCTGCATGGATTGAGGTCCTTTACCCAGAGCCCTTAACATGCGTCTTTGATACACATGCACATACCTGCTATGATGAAGTATATTTTACTTTAAGAATTAGCTTAGAGCCCCTAAGTTACACACCACACTGGTTGGGGTCACTCTTTCTACAGAGACAAGGCAATACCCCTCCTCCAGACTCTACCTTCTACCCACTGCCCCCTCTTGTGGCAGAAATGGAACAGCTCTTCACCACAAATCCATGTTCTCTTCCTCCTGGCACATGGCTAAACTCGATTTCCCGGGCTCCCTGGCAGGTAGGCATGACCGTGTGACTAGTTCCCACCAACCGGGTGTGAGTGGAATGCCATGGGTCATTCCTGGCCCCAGGCTTTTAGAAAGTAGGTGCCCTCCACACTCCCTCTTTCCTCTTTAGTTGGCTGGATACTGAAGAGGAGGAGCGGGTCATGGAGCCGTGAGGAGAAAGAAGCCTGGGTCTCTGCGTCGATGCATGAAGGCAAGCCACCCATCAACCAGGAACATCAAGTTTCGACTGTTGTTTGAGTGACAGACAAATTGCTATCGTATCTGAGCCATTACACACATTGGGGTCTAGTTGTTATAGCAACTAGCATTACCTGAATGAATATAACTTTTTTCTCAGCCCTGACTTGCCTCTTTCAAGAAAACCTGTTCTAGGCCACCCAGATAGAGGGATTCATACAGACTTGGTGTGTGTGTGTGTGGTGGTGATGGTGGTGCTTTGGGGCCTGGAACACTGCCAATCATTGTCTTGATAAAGAGGGTGACTTCTGTCATATGCCTGTGAGGCCTTGTATGGTGTGTGATGTGAATGGCGGCTGCCTGTCTGCTGTGCCACAGATCCAGGCCTAGGCTTCACAGGGGACTTTACAGTTTACAGGGTCTTCTCCCAACATGCCCTTGTTTGGTTCTCACAACCACTTTGTTGAGTGGGGCTCGTTATTCCCATGTTATAGAACAGGAAACTGAGGCTCAGGGAGAAGAGAGCTGGCCCAGGGTACACATCCAGTTGGAGAAGTGCTGAGCTATGAATGTGTGTGATTGGGTGCTGGGAGCTGGGCTGGGGCCACCACCAGGTCCCAGCAACTCATCTTCCTTTCTCCAGAGGCCCTCTCTAAGGCCCTTCTCTCCTGCTGCTGCAGAGATGCCTCTCCTCACCTGTCCACCATGGATACCAACCCCAGCCCTTGACCGTATCTTCACTTCAGGGACCCTCACTAACTCTGGGACTTCCCATCTCTTGGCCTTTATCTAGTTTTCTCCCCTCCATGAGGGTGGTGGGGTACCTCCACCCCTCAGAACATTGGTTCTCAATTTCTCTTTCTTTGGCTTCCCACAGGGGATCACTTACTGGTGTCCGATCTTCTTCTGGGAGTTCTCCTGACCCTCCTTCTCTGTGGAGACCTCCCTGGCTTTGTCCTCTCTCATCTAGTTAAAATGAGCTCCTATTCCATCTTTCTGTCTCTGATAGATCTGCTACAATCTCTTTCACTGTAGCCAGAGAAAGCCATGCCTGTCATTCCCATGCTTAAAACAATCCCAATGCCCTCTGGGGAGAAAAAAGCACTGTGTTCTTTAGCTGGGAATTTGTGGCCCTTTGATTTCTGGTCTTAACCAAACTCTCCCCCACCTCTCACTCATTCCAAACTGCTTGTGTCCCTTATGCCTTCAGGCATCCCTTCCTGCAATTGCATTTCTTGTTCCCTCTGCTGAGACTGCCTTCCTGGTAAACTTCTCATTTTTCATGAACCAATTCTAGAACTCATTTTCATTCTTCCATCAATTACTTCTTAACCACCTCCTATGTGCCAGGTATTGTTCTAGATGCTATAAATTTAGTAGTGGCCATAGCTGACAACCGTTCCAGCCTTCAGGTAGGTCTAGTAAAGGGTACATGTCCTTGTTTCTATAGCTACTGATACATTTCTGAAAGGGTAGACCCCTTGGGAGGGGAGTAGCAGAGAACTTTTGGCTGTCCTACATATTTCTGTACAGTTCATATATGTTTTGTCTGCCAAAGCTGTCAGAATGCAACACACCAGAGATGGATTGGCTTTCAAAAAAGGGGGGATTTATTTAGTTAAAAACTTATAGTTCTTCAGAGGAAAGGCAGCTAACTTTCTTCTGAGGTTCTCTCTTACACAGGAAGGCAAAGGGCCATGTCTGCTGGCCTTCAGCCCTGGCTTCTGGGTTTCAACAGCTTTCCCCAGGCTACTCCTTTCTGCATCTCCAAACACCTGGCTGAGCTGCTATGCTGAGCTGCCTGGGCTGTGCTGCATTGAGCTCTCTTCTGACCTCTCTCTTTGAAATCTCCAGCTAATTAAATAAACACCTCTCATTGCAGAAGGCACTCCCCTTAGCCGACTGCAGATGTAATCAGCCATAGATGAGTTTTACATGGTAACGGTTCACGTCCACAGCAACAGACCTAGCCATCATCACCTGGTCAAGTTGACACCTGACCCTAACTCCCACAAGTATGTATTACTTTAACAATAAAATAGCTAATTAAAAAATATATGATATGGAAAATATATCTTAGCAGCAAATCCTGAATATGTTTGAATAAGTTCATTCATTCAAAAGGAAATTTTCTTAAACATGCAACCAACCAGTCACCTCACCCTGTGACCTCTAGCAGGGGTTATTAATTCAAATGCCTGTAGGCACCAAGCAGGTGCTGTAAATCAGTGGCCAGGTGGCGTCTAGCTTAGACAAGGAGGCATTCGCGGAAGGACAGCCCCACTCAGCTCCAGCCCATTGTTCTCTTGTGGAATGTGGTTAGATCTTCCCATGTTTTTTTCAGGAGAAGCCAGATACCTGGATTTTTAATGTGAATTTAAATCTCCTAGTTAAAAAATATTGGTAATTATCTGTTTAAAAGCATTAGCTTTAACAGATAAGGGTTAGCAGGTAAGGAAGGACTCTAATAGGCTGCAGGCCACCACTTTTAAAACCTCTGGTCCGCAGCTCGCTTTCCCCAGTCCTGACATGGACGTTTCTTGCCGGGCTGTGTACTGGGATCATTTGGATCCGGATGGACCCCAACCGTGGCTGGGGCCCCAGGACTGGATCCGGGTCTGCTCCTCCTGCTTCATCTCGACTGGATGTGAGGAGCTGGGGAGTCGTGGACGCCCTGAAAACTCCGACGTCTCCAAAGGCGTCGAGCTGAGCAGGTGAAACCAAAGACTAGAAGAGAGACTAGAAAAGGCTCGCCTAGGGCCTCCCAGCGAGTCCGAGGCGGCGAGGCCGTTGGAACCCAGGCCTCCGCCTTCCATTCCGCGGTCCTTTTTTCTTGACTGGAAAAGGTAACTCCAGAGACGTGGTCAGGGACCCTCAGCGTAGAGTCCGCCACCTTAAGCGAGCAGCCCACAAAAACTACAAGTTCCAGCATGCCCCGCTTCACAGACGCCCCTCGCGCTGCTCGCAGGCTCCAACCCTCCCTCTGCTCCCCACTGGCTCACAAGCCTGACGTGCTCTTTCGTGATTGGTTTGGGCTCTTGTCGCTCGTATGAACCCATTGCAGAGCCTGGTCGACAGGTGCTTCCGAACCCCCAAGGAGATGGAACGGCTTTATACCAGGATGGGGGGATGCTCAGCAAATAAAGCCGCCGCCCCCTCGGCGGCGAGACCTAGCATTTTAACTTCCAGGCGTTACTAGGGTTGATGAGTTTCCGGCCGGAGGCTATTAATGGGACACCCGGAAGGCGGAAGTGCTAGGGCGGAAGTGGCCGAGAGGAGAGGAGAATGGCGGCCGCAGGCTGGACTAGGCTCTGGGGCTGGGGCCGGCGGTGCCCGGGAAGGCCTGGGCTTCCCGGCCCCGGCCCCGGCCCCACTACACCTCTACTTCTTTTTCTGTTGCTGGGGCCGGTGGCCGCGGATATAACTGACGGCAACAGCGAACATCTCAAGCGGGAGCATTCGCTCATCAAGCCCTATCAAGGTGAGGTTCAAGGCAAGAATAAGTAAAGGATGAGGGCGAGGCTGGACAGGGTTGGGGGAGGGGTTTCCCTCCTGAGCAGAGCACGTCTGTGTGTTCCTGCCTCTGGCAAGGCCAATCCTGACATGACCGCTTAAGCGTCTGTCTGTGCCCGTCTCTCTGCCCCCCAGGGGTCGGTTCCAGTTCCATGCCCCTCTGGGATTTCCAAGGCAGCACCATTCTCACGAGCCAGTATGTGCGTCTGACCCCTGACGAACGCAGCAAAGAGGGCTCTATCTGGAATCACCAGGTGAGTGGTTCCTAAAGGCTGGGCATACCGTTCAGTAAGCCTTTACTCCCTGCCTCCCCAGTTAAGTGAGACCTGAGATTGGTTTGAAGGCTTGCCCTCTTCACCCCCCCCCCCTTGGTTACACAACGAGTAGTAATAGATAATGGATATTGAGTAGTTAATGTGTCAAGAGCTGGGCTTGGCACTTAATTCTTTCAAAAGCCATGTGAGGAAAGTGATATTATCTCTTTTCTAACTGAGAAGCTGAGGCTCAGGAGTTGAGGAAGTGCCTTACCCAAAGTCGCATTGCCAGTAAGTAGAGGAACTTTCAGGTTATCTAAGTTAACCCCCTCAAAAGTGGGAAAAATGGAATGAACTGAATCTTTGGATATTTGCTTTGTGTCAGATGCTGACCTTAATATGCCTTATTGCAGTGAGTCTCAAACAGGCCGTTAGAAATAAGGGGCTATCATGACTTCTTGCAGAGAACCCAACCAATGAAAAGTATAATATTTAAACTCTGATCTGCCTGATCGCCATGCCCAGCAATTTGCAGGATCCTGTTTCACTGGACAGTGAGAGAGCCCCTTAGAAATACTTGCAGTCAAAGTCCCCCTCCCCAGCGCTTGGTTGAGGTTCTTTTCATCAGTGGTATTGAGGGAATGGACTCGAGGATAATTCTGTTTAGACAGTGTTGGTACCTTACTGGAGTTTCTGTGACTTTTGCCCCAGAGGTCATGGAGCCTGAGATGTCACTGGCATGTTGTATGTGGGCTGTGATCAAGATGGGCTGCTACACAGACTCCACATTGAGGAAGCCTAGGTCAGGAAAGGGGGCGAAAGGGGAATAACTCTGGGCTAGGTCACTCAGTCAGCTTGGGTAGGAACCTGTTCCTGCCCAACCTGCCTGATCCTGTCCCTTCCCACAGTCTCAGTTGTTGGCCAGTGTCCTAGTGTTCTCCCTCAGCCTGCTCTCTGTTCCTTTCTGGCTGATTTTCCCACTGAGTTCTGGAAGCCCACGCTGTCCTTGTGTTGCCTCATCTGCCTGTCCCCTCAGCTCTTCCTCTCCTTCCCTGTGCCTTCACACTGCTGCTACAGGCATCTGAGGTTACTTTCATCAGCTTTCACTTGGATCCTCAGAGTCTGCGGTGTTCTGCGGAGGGGTAAACATGCATTATGTCTGCACAGTTTGGTGCCTACTGCCTGTTCTTCTCCAGTCATTCTGTCTGTTAGTTCTGTTCTGGCTGCCTTCTTGTCTTACGACCTTTGCACTTGTTCCTTCTGTCTGGGACACTGCCTCCTGGCTCTTCATGCTTGCTTCCTCCTCATCTGTTACATCTGAAGTGCCACCCACTCAGAGAGTCATCAGTAACTACTTTATCTCCCCGAATCACATTCTGTCACATAATTCTGTCTTAGAGCTTTTGGATAATTTTAAAAAATGATAATGTAGCCTTTTATTTTTCATGAAAATGAGTTCAGTATAGTATTAAGTTTAAAAAAAGGGGGTTACAAGTAGTGCTGGAACTGCTAGAAATTGGGTTTGGCCACAAGTACCAGACACAGGCAAGACAGTGGCTTAAATTATGATTGTAGGTGACTGGTGGTTGTTATTGTCCGTAGCGTGGATATGTCACAGGGCTGCGAGGATTCTGAATTTCCCTCTCCACCCCTAATTCAGCTCCAGGGACCTTTCCTGTTTGGCTCTGCTGATATTCCCAAAAAGCTTGGAGTGTTTCCTATAATTCCAGAAAGAAGTTACTTGGAACTCTTAGAATTTTCTGCTCATTGTTTCCCCACACCATTTCTTCCTTTGCTGAACTGGAGCGATAACCTGTTCTCTTTTTTGCCCCTTACCCTCCCTCTGTTTGGGAGAGGCACTAAGTTAGCAAATATTTACTGAGCACCTGCTGTCTTCCGGGCAGAGATAAGCCACAGCTCCTGCTGTTTGGTGGGAGTGGCACCAGAGGAAGCAGTGACATCTGCCAAGGCACAGTTCTCAAAAGAACTATAACTCCATGTGCCTGATGGCTGGGGCCCAGAATTCAGGAGGCCCAAGGGCCTGGCAAGCCCCATTCCAAGGAGGCCTTATATGCTATTTTTAAGCAGTCGTCTTTAAGCTTTTTTTTTTTTTTTGCTTATGCACCATCTGGAATTATATATCCCCTTAAAAGTTGATATCTAAAATTGTTTATCATAACTTTCAGTTGGCAGAGGATGTAGTTTCTAGCATATTTTAAATAGTGACATTTTAAAATATAATTTTTTGGTACCCATGAACGTGTTAAGTGGAATCAAAATATCATTGCAGCTTGATGTCTAGTTTTTCTTTTAAAACAATAGAAATAAACCCAAATTGTATTTTTAATGAACCTGTTTTCATTTCATTTTCTACCCAGAATTTTATCCTAATGCAGTGTATTTAATGCTCAAAAATCTTATTGATTAGCCTATCATACTTCTCTCCAATTAAAATGAGCAATAATTTAAATTCTTTAAATTAAGGTCTTCTTGGGACCTTGAAACTCAGTGTTAATATCTTCTGAGTTGAGTTATTGCAATTATTATTGGAACACAGTTGACCAAAATAAATGTATTATATACGACTCAATTTTTGAATAAAGAAAAGTAAAAATTTATTGAATTGCGTCCCAGTGAGATTCTCTTCCTACCCCTACCCCCAGCTGGATGGATATTATCAAAATGAGACAGCATCAGCACCACTCTTTTTTGTTTGTTTTTTGTAGATGTGAATGCTGAAAAATTGTGTTCACTTAAGTAGATTGAAATGGGGGGAATTCTGTTACAGCAAGTTCACCTAAATAAACCCCAAATCATGTAGCAATCTTTTTTTCAAAACTTTTTAATGATGTATCAGTTCACAGTTGCATTAAATCTGCCTTCAATCCTGTTGAAAGCAAATGTGGAAACCACTTGACACTGTTATTGTCAGGTGATTCTGTTTTACTTGGCTTGGAGTAGGGCCAGGGCACTGGGATTTCAGAGCCCCTTGGGTGAGTCTACTGTGCCGTCAGGGTCTGTTCTCTCCCAGCCCTACCTCACCTGCTTAAAATGCTTCAGAGGCTTTACACTGTATCCCAGTATTTCTATTTTCTAATTGACAGCCTTAGCAGGGTTGCATGGAGGCTTTCCAGGGCCTGCTAGTCTGATAGGAATCGGTTTCCAGTTCTTCGGTCAATATGTACTCTTTCCTGAAAATTGATATCCTGCAAACATGTCTGAGGTGGAAGAGTCAGCTTTCCTTTCCCACCTCCCCTTTCTCAGTTGTCCTGTGCAGAGGCACTTCCTTTCCCAGTTTGGGATCTTGGCGGATTGTTCACAGGTGGATACAGTTCCTGGGCACCAGAGAGATCATTTGAAACTTGGTTTCTGGAGTGACTTTTGCATGTGTTTTATGTATGTAACTTCAAATACAAGAGGGCTTTTCTAGTTTTTTTTTTTTTTAATTGGATTATCACCAAGGAACATACTTTCTGATTTCAGTTCTTTGAATTCTCTTGAGACTTGTTAATGGTCCCTCAAATGGTCAGGGTTTTTTTTTTTTTGGAAATGTTTTTTTGGAAATGGAAATGTTCCATGTGTGCTTGCAAAGAATGTGGATGCTATATTTGGCGAGCACAGTGGCTGTTTAGGTTCTTTAGGTCAAGTTTGCTGGTTGGGTTCAAATCTGTATGCTTTCTCACATCTTTGTCTGCTTGTCAATCTGTTTGTGTCTGTATTTTTGTGGTTCTTTCAGTTACTGCCTTACGTATTTTAAGACCATCCTATATGCATATAAAAACTTAGATTTGTTCTATTTTCCTGGTAAATTAACTCTTTGTCATTAAGAAGAGACCCTCTTTAAACTTTATTAGTACCTGTATAAGCTTTGCTGTATAGTATCACCATACCAGTTTGCTTTTGGTTAGTGTTAGCATAATGTAGTTTTTCCATCCTTTTGCTTTCTTTTTACTGTCTCATTATGTTTAGAATTGTCTCATAAATAGCATATAATCAGTTTTTTTGGGGGGGGTGTTTTTATTTATTTTAATTTTGAGATAATCATAGGTTCGCATGCAGTTGTAGGAAATAATAATGAGATCCTGAGCACCTTTAGTTTTTTTTGTTTTTTTTTTAATCCACTGTTTAGTCTGTTTATAGCTAATGGAATTACTGATACATTTGGATTGAAATTTCTCTTTTTTACTATTTACGTTCTGTTTATACATTTCCTGTTCTCTGCTTATTTTCTCTCTGGTCTTGACTTCTTTTGGGTTGATTTTTGTTGTTGTTATTCTATTTTTCCTCTTCTATTAGCTTGGAATTTATATACTCTTTTTCTATTGTTTTAGTGTTTACCCTACAGTTTAAAACATGCATCCATATTTTACCAAAGTCTATTGATAATGTGTCCTTTGACTGTCTTCTTGAACAATACAAGGGTCTTAAAACACGCTAAATTCTTTTATCACATTGTGACCATTTATTTATTTATTTATTTTAACATCAGTCCTTTTTTAATGCCTTATTATATCTTCATTTCATAACCTTAAATTACATTTAGATTTTTTATAATCTGTAGTACTTTCAAGGCTGTCAAGTAATTTGTTTAATCTAAAAGATGCACCATTCCTATTAAAGTGGTGTAATTCACCCTCCTACCTTATAATTCCAATCAAGTGAAGGACTTATTTTTTAAATTACAAAGCATGCACAGAACTTCCATTCTAAACCTAACTTCAGTTCATTTAGCGAGAGATTACTGTTGAACATTTTAAAGACTACACAAAAGGATGGCAGAAATATAGATGGCTCTTAAAAGAATGTTCCAAAAAACTTAACTGATCATTTTAAGGTCTTAAGAAAGTTAAAAAAGAAAAAAATAAAGGCCTCTGTTTATGAAAAAACCTTTCAAGATGTTGTGATTCTGTGATCATTTATTTTGTTTCTATTCTAAATCACTCAAAACATTGGTGTTTTATGCAGCCAAATGTTCATTTTCTATTTCACCCTTGTATTTACTGTATTCATTGTTCTTCATTCCCTCCTGAACCTCTGATTTTTGCATCTGGATCATTTTTCTTCTCCCTTAAGAATGAAAGGCAGTATAAGTCTGCTGGTGATGAATTTTTTGTTTTTCTGAAAAGGTCTTAATTTTACCTTCAGTCTTGAAGGATACACTTGCTAAGTATAGAATCCTAGGGTGGCTGTTTTTTTCTTTCAACTCCAAATATATCATTCTATTGTCTTCTCCCAGCATTTCTGTTGGGAAGTCAGCTGTCAGTGCAATTGTTGCTCCTGAAGGTAATCTGCCCTTTTCTCTCTGTTAGTCTTTAAGTTTAACTGCTTTTCTTTGTCCTTTGTTTCCTTCCTTTCTCCCATCCATTTTTTTCTTGTATTTTTCCTTTCCTTCTCCTTTTTCTTAATGTGCCTAGGTATGGTTTTCTTTTTATTCATCCCTTTGGCTTATAGGACTTTAAATACCTGTGGCATGATGTCTTTGAATCAGTTTTAGTAAATTCTTAGACTTCTCTTTATTCGTTTTCCTATTATCTCATGTCTCATTCTGAACTCCAGTTAGTTAGTATCTGAGATTTTCTTACTCTTTCCTCTGTCTCTGACCCATGCTTCTGTATCTTCCATTCTTTTGTTCTCCTTCATTGTAGATATTTTTCTCTGACCAACCTTGAACTCACTACCTTTCTCTCCACCTGTTTTTTTTTTGTGTGTTTGTTTGTTTTTTGCATGTAGGTAGGAAATTTATTGAGTACACATGTGAGCGAACAGGCAGGCACCCTCCCACAATGATAGAGGCAAGCGGCCCCCAACATTGGGAACATCTGCTTTTATTGCTTCACTTTACTTCTCTCCCCCTTCCTTGTTCGAAGTCCTTCCTCCTCCCTTCCCTTCCTCCAGGGCTGTGTCTGATCGTGGATAGTGCATTTGGGTGGCTTGGCTGCTGCCGGCAGTTTTCCCTCAGTGAGTAGCTCCCAGGCAGGATGTCTGTGGGGACATACTTCCCAGCCTTGATCAACTATTCCATGCCTAAGGGCTTTTTTGTTTGTTTTGCTGTTATAATTCTTTTTTATTGTGAAAAATAATATATATACAAAAAAGCAATATTGTGAAGCATACTGCAACAATTAGTTATAGAACAGATTTCAGAGTTCAGTATGGATTACTGTGCTACAATTTTAGGTTTTTCTTTCTAGCTGCTCTAAGACACTGGAGACTAAGAGAAATATCATTATAATGATTCAGCAGTCATACTCATTTGTTAACTGCTATCTTCTCTTGTTATAACTCCACCTTCTTTTTTGATCTTTCTCCCACTCTTGAGAGATATTTGGTCTGTGCCCATTCTGACTTTTTCATGTTGGAAAGGGCTGTTGATAATCTGGAGTAGAGGGATGGAACTAGCTGATGTTCTAGACGTTCTGGCCCCCCTGCATTTCAGGATTTACTGGCCTAGGAACCTGTCTGGAGGTTGTAGGTTTCTGGAAAGTAATCATAGTACATGGAACCTTTGTAGAATCTCAGATAGAGCCCTAGGTGTTCTTTAGGGTTGGCAGGAATGGTTTTGGTTGGAGTTTGGCAAACCATGGTAAATAACAATCTCTGTCTGAAGTTTATGTGAGAGTAGCCTCTTGGCTCTCCTTGAACTCTCTCAGCCACTGATATCTTAGTTTATTACAGTTCTTTCCCCCCATTTGGTCAGGCAGGCATTGTCAATCCCGCAGTGCCAGGGTTAGGCTCATCGCTGGGAGTCATATCCCACATTGCCCGGGAGACTTTCACTACTGGAGATCATGTCCCATGTGGTAGGGAGGGTAATGATTTACTTGCAGAGTTGGGCTTAGAGGAGAAAGAGGCCACATCTGAGCAACAAAAGAGGTCCTCTGGAAGTAACAATTAGGCGTAAGTATAGGTAGGCCTAGCTTCTCTGCAACGTCCATAAGCTTCACAAGAGCAAGCCTCAAGATCAAGGGTTTAACCTAGCGACTCGGGAGTCCCTAATGCTTGAGACAGTATCAGGGGTTTCCTTGGTGGTGAAGTTTAATAGTTCCATATTTTTTCTCCCATCCCTCGAGGGACTTTGCCAATACTTTTTTATTTTTAATTTTTAAATTTTTAATTGTATTATATAACATATATTTCCAGTACTTTTAATTGTCTGCTCGCCATATCTGTAATGTATCTGGGTATTACATTTATCTATACAGAATTACAAGCCCTTATTTCCATTCTGGGCTCCATGTGTTTGGGTTGTTTAAATGATCTATCCAGACAGGTTGAGCTAGATTATGTGCTGTAGAAAATTTAGGTTTTGGTCAAAATAAAACTCTCTTCCTTTGGTCTCATAGAATAAGTTCTAAAATACAACGTCTTTCTTAACCCTGTATTCTGATTTACCTTAGTCCCAACTCATTTGGCTTCATTCTTATCTCTAATTGAAGCCTGATTTCTTTTTCAGTTTCTTTAGCAGTTATTGTATGTGGCAGTGCTGACTTTTCAGACCTGCCAGACACCCACCATGAGTCTTAGGTGTCACACAGGTATCCAGAGTTCCAGGGAAATACCAGATTATACATATATAGCACAGCCTCTCAAAATCTAGAAATAACAATTGCTGCTCTGGAATAAATGTGTCTGCCATCAGAGCTTACAATCTAGGCTCCAGTTTTCTTAAAGGTAATTTCTAAATGATACTGTTAATATTTGCTCTTTTGTTTCTGGTTTATTTTGCATCACATAATGTCTCACAGGTTCATTCACGTCATTGCATACCTCATGACTTCCTTTCTGTAGCAGCACAATATTCAATCGTATGTCTACACCACAGTTAGCCACTCTACTTCTCAGTAAGTGTATCCTTCATCCACCTCCATCTCCTGGGCATTATGTATAATGTCCAAAGTCAACAGTCCATGTCCCACGTTATTCTCTCTCAGTGGTATAATCATCAACACTCTAAATTTTAGACAATTTTCATTGCTCCCAAGAGAAAAATAACCAATAAACACACCTTCACCAAATAGAAAATCCAAACCTCCCATTAACTCTTTTCCTCCCCACTCCCCCAATTATTTACCCCTGGTATTGCTGTGGTACTGTTGATGTCTTCCTGTTAAACATCGCCCATAGCATGCAATAGTAGTTTTCCCCCATATCCTGATATTATTTACTCTTTGTATAAGATTCATACTTTGGAAGTAGTTCATGCAATAACCTATTTATATTTGTAGTGTTTATCAGTGGGATACATGGCTCAATACAACCCCTTTGAATCTTGTTCACCTTCAATATGGCGGTATTACTTACAGCTCATGAATGAACTGCCTTCACTTCTATCCATTCCCTTACATTAGCTAATTGTTCACCCATCTCTAGTTTCTGTATATCTCTAGATATACATATATATCTATACATGTATTATGTATTCTGTATTATAAACCTCTGAGCTTTACCCTGAAAGCGAAATCATACAGTATCTATCCTTTTGTGTCTTGCTTATTTCACTCAGCATTATGTCCTCAAGGTTCATCCATGTTCTCATATGCTTCAGAATGTCATTTTGTCTTAACTGCTGCATAATATTCCATCATATGTATATACTATATTTTGTTTATCCACTCATCTGTTGATGGGTATTTAAATTATTTCTATCTTTTGGCAGTTGTGAATAATGCTGCTGTCAACTGGTTTCAAATGTCTGTCTGTGTTACTGCTTTCAGCTCTTCTTGGTATATACCGATTAACGGTATTGCCGGATCATAGGGCAATTCAATATTAGTTTTCTAAGGAACTGAATGTTTTCCATAGAGGCTATATACTATTATACATTCCCACCAGCAGTGCATAAGTGACTGCACATCCTCTCCAACATTTGTAGTTTCCTGCCTGTTGAATAGCAGTCGTTCTCATAGGTATGAGGGTGGTATCTCATTGTAGTCTTGAGCAGCATTTCCCTTTGCCTGATTGTCTCTTCATGAGCTTTTTAGCCATCTGTATTTGCTGCTTGGAAGAATGTCTGTTCATATCTTTAGTTTGTTTTATAATTGGGTTGCTTGTTCTTTTGCTTTCAAGTTGTAGAGGATATCAGATATCATTTTATCTCATGTGATTTACAAATATTTTCTCCCATTGAGTTGACTACCTCTTCACCTTTTTGATAAAGTCTTTTGAGGCACAAAAGCATTTGATTTTGAGAGTTCCCATTTGTCTATTTTTCCTTTTGTTGCTTGTGCTTTGGTTGTAAAGTTTGGGAAGCTACTACCTCCTATTACTAAGTCTTGAAGATGTTTCCTTATATTTTCTTCTAAAATTTTATGGTAATGGTTCTTATGTTTAGGTGTCTGATCCACTTTGAGTTAATTTTTGTTTAGGATGTAAGGTAAGGGTCATCTTTCAGTCTTTTGGCTCTTGATATCCAGTTCTCCCATGTCTATTTATTGGAAAGACTGTTTTGTCCCAGTTCAGTGGATTTAGGGGCCTTGTCGAAGATCATTTGACAATAGATTAGGTGGTCTACTTCCAAACTCTCTATTCAATTCCATTGGTCAATACTTCTGTCTTTGTGCCAGTACCATGCTGGAGTTTTTTTTTTTTTTTTTGCATGAGCAGGCACCGGGAATTGAACCCAGGTCTCTGGCGTGGCAGGCAAAAACTCTGCTTGCTGAGCCACCATGGCCTGCCCAAGTACCATGCTGTTTTGACCACTGTGGCTTTAAAATAAGCTTTAAACTAGGAAATGTTAATCTTTTCGCTTCTTTCCCCCCCCCCCACTTAGTTTTTTAAGGATATATTTTGCTATTTGAAGTCTCTTTCCCTTCCAAATTAACTTGATAACTAACTAGCTTCTCCGACTCTTCAAAGTAGGTTATTAGAATTTTTATTGGTATTGTGTTGAATCTGTAGATCAGTTTGGGTAGTTTACATCGTAACTACATTTACCCTTTCTGTTCATGAGCAGGGAATGTCTTTCTACCTACTTAATCTTACTTGATTTCTTTTAGCAATGTTATGTTGTTTTCTATGTACAGGTCCTTGACATCCCTGGTTAAGTTTATGCCTAGATACTTGATTCTTTCAGTTGCTGTTTTGAATGGAATTTTTTCCTTAATTGTCTCCTCAGTTAGGTCATTGCTCATGTATAGAAATATTATGGATTTTTGAACATTTAATCTTATATCCCACCAGCTTACTGAATTTATTAGCTCAAGAAGCTCTGTTATAGATTTCTCAGGATTTTCCAAGTATAGTATCATGTCATCTGCAAATAATGAAAGTTTTACTTCTTCCTTTCTGATTTGGATGCCTTTTATTTATTTTTCGTGCTTGATTGCTCTTGCTAGAACTTCTAGTACAATGCTGAATAATAATGGACAGAGGGCATCTCAAGGGCCTTCTCATGATATCTTCTCTCCTGTCTCTCCCTGTTCTAGCTGCTTCCTGCTTGTTAGGGGGTATAGGCCCTATGTGACAGGGCATAGAACTTTCTGGCTATTTCCTTTAAGTTGAAAGGGGAGAAATCAAGAAGAACTGTTGGAACAGCTGAAAATCCTTGCATTAGCATTATTTTGGAGTAAAAGACTGCCAGTCTGGAAAAACTTAACTTGGTGAGAAGCTTAAAAATGCAAGGGCCCATTAATAGCGAGAGAAGGATAGATGTGAGCAGGCCTGCCTTCAACTGTTTTTAAACTGTTGTTAAACCTAGTCATTTATTGTTAATTGTAGTTACTGTATTTTTAGTTCTGGAAGTTTTTTTTAGTGTAATTTTAAAACTTCAGTTACCTGCCAAAATTTCCAAACTTGTCTTTTATCTCTTCCAAGATAGTAAGTAGTTACTTTAAAGTCCTGAAGTCTGAAGTTCTTGAGGGTGTGTCCTGCTGCCCCACCCCCGCTTTCGTCTATACTTGTCACTTTATGTACCTGTTCTTTTTTTTTTGAATGGCAACAAAATATGACTACAGTTTGCTGTTTTAACAATTTTTAAATGTACGATTCAGTGGTGGCAGTAATTACTTTTACAGTATTGTGCTACTATCACCGTCTTCCATTACTAAAGCTTTTTTTTACCCAAAACAGAACTTCTTTACCCATTTAAGCAATAATTGCCCATTCCCTCTCCTTGCAGCCTCTGGTAACCTCTAGTCTTGTGTATATTTATTTCATCCTTGTTTCATCCTTGTTGTAGCATGTATCAGAATTTCATTCCTTTCTAGGCTGAATCCTGGCTATTTTTTTATTGTGTGCCAGATATATTTTTTTAACTTCAGTTTTGAAATAATTTTAGACTTAGAGGATCATTGAAAAAATAATACAAACCCCATGCGAAGAACTCCCATCATATCCCCAGATAGTTAGATTCACCAATTTTCACATTTTGCTGCCTTTGCTGTTTCATTCTATCAGGCTATCAATTCAGAACATTTGAGGGCAGGTTGCACACATCATGCTCCTTGAACACATAATACTTCATGTACATTTCCTGGGAACAAAGATCGTCTTCTAATCACCTTAAATACAGTTAGCAAATTAGTTTACATTCTATATTCCAATTTTTTCTTATGTCCTAATAATGTCCTTTTGAGTCTTTTTTCCTCCATTCTTAGATCCCATCCAGTATCATATAATATAGTTAACTATCATTATCTCTTTTGTTTATCTTTCTTTCTGTTCATTTAAATTGTGGAAACATATATGTAACATAAATCTTCTCATTTCAGCCTTTCCTAAGCTTACTATTAATTGGGATTAAACACATTCAAAATGTTTCAGTACCTTCACCACCATCTATTACTAGAACTTTTCCTTCGTCCCAAACAGAAACCCTGTATTCATTTTACATTAACTCCCTATTGTCCCTGCCCCCCCCCCCGTACTGTCTACTCTACTTTCTGCTCTGTAAGTTTGCTTATTCTCTGACATCTTCTTTGTGGTTACCGTGGGACTTAAATTTAACATCCTAGATCTGTAACATATGTATGATTAATATCATACATGAACTATCTTCCTGTACCCTTCCAGCTGCCCACCTGCCCACTTTATGTAGTTCTTGACACAAATTACATAATTATACGTTATGAGTCTCAAACCATTGATTTAGCATTATATTTTATAAATTTGCCTTTTAGATTCTGTAGGGGGTAAAAAGTGAAGTTATAAACGAAAATACAGTAGTTCTGGTATTTATATTTACCCATATCATCTTTACTGCATATATATATCTCAAATGGCTTGTGTCAGTTGGCTAGTAACTTTTCCTTTCAACCTGTAGTGCTCTCTTTAGCATGTCTTACAGGGCTAGTGATAATGAACTCCTTCAGTTTTGTTTATCAGGGAATATCTTAATCCCTCCCTCAGTTTTGAAAGATAGTTTTGCTGGATACAGAATTCTTAATTGGCAGTTTTTTGTTTTCAGCACTTTAAGTATGTCTTCCCACTGCCTTCTTGCTTCCATGGTTTCCAGTGAGAAACTGGCACTTAATCTTATTTAGGCTCCCTTGCAAATTTCATAATTCTCTCTTTATCTTTGTTCTTTGATGGTTTGATTATAATGTGCCACGGTATGGATCTAGATGGGTTTATCCTGTTTGGTGTTCATAGAGCATCTTGGATATGAATATTCTTGTCTTTTGTTAAGTTTGGGAAATTTCCAGCCATTATTTCTTTGAATATTCTCTTTGTCCCTTTTTCTCTTCCCCTTTTGGGATTCCTGCAATGCATGTATTGGTACATTTCATAGCGTGTCACAGGTTCCTCTGCTCTTTTCACTTTCCTACATGCTTTCTGCTCCTCTGGCTGGATAATTTCAGTTGTCTTACTGATTTCACTGATTTATTTTCTGCTAGTTACAGTCTGTTGTGGAGGCCCTCTAGGGAATTTTAAATTTGTATTAGCTGGTCTTTAGCCCTGTTTAGTTCCTTTCATAATTCCTATCTCTGTATTCTTCTTATGTTCATCTATCGTTTTCCTGATTTACTTTAGTTCTTTATCCATGTTTTCTTTTACCTCTTTGAGCATAATTAGGAGGATTTTTTAAGAGTCTTTGTCTGGTATGTTTCAGATCTGGTTCTCATCATTGATAGTTTCTAGTGCTTTAATTTTTGCTTGGGCCATCACTTCCTGTTACTTTTATGTTTTGTAAGCATTTGTTGACATCTGGACATTTAATATTTTCTTGTGTATCTCTGGAATTTAGACTCTGAAGTGTTTGTTCCTTAAGCTTGTGTCCAGCTGGTGTTACGACAGAGCCTTTTTTGAATACCAGGAGCTAACAAAAAAAGAAAAGGAAAGAAAACACCTTTCCCAGTGTTTACAGATTGAGCTGTGTGAGTGCTCTTCTTCATACAGATTGTTTGGAGTTCCAGGCCAAAGTGTAGGGACCTCCCTGTTCCTTTCTGTACATGCCTCTTTATGGGCATTTGTGTGTGGCCCTTGGAATTCTCCATTTACATGGATAGGAATGTCTCCTCTTCCCTAGGAAACAGTTTCCTCATGGTCCAGGGCACTGCACTCTCTGTCCCATAGTCAGCAATCCCTTGCCCAGGCAGCCACTTGACTGTTCTCTCACTGTGTTCTATAGGAGAGCTTGGTGAGCTGCATTCTACATGCAGGGCAAGTTTGGGACAGCAAATCCCTCAAGCCACCCCCAGGCATACATACTCCCAACATCTAAACGAGGGTTATTCTGTTCCCTCCAGAACCAGGACCAGGGATCCACACTGGGAGTGGGGCTATTTCCATGCCAAGCTAGTGAGGGGTTGGGGAAAGGGCAGCCAAGGTGCCAGGAAACCCTACCCCTTTTAAGTGGCCTTTTCCTTTTTTTTGGTAACTTTTTTTATTGTAAAATATAACATATATACAAAGCAGAGAAAGAAAAAACAGTAGGTAGTTAGAGAACAGATCCTAGAATTTGTCATGTGCTGCCATTTCACTATCTCAGATTTTTCCTTGTAGTTACTCCAAAACACTGGAGGCTAGACAGAATATTAATATAGTGATTCAGCAGTGATACTTGTTGGTTAAATCCTTTTTTCTTTGTTATACCTCCCCCTTATCTTCTGATCCCTCTCCCGATCTATAGGGATCTTTAGGCAGTGCCTGTGCAGACTTTTTCATGTGGAGCAGGGGTGTTGACACTAAAGGATAGGAGGATGTAATCAATAGATAATCTTGGAGAAGCTGGTCCCTCTGGGTTTCAGGATTTATCTTACCTTGGAACCCTCTGGGAATTATGGGTTCCAGGGAAGTAAACTTAGTGCATGAAGCTTTTATAGAGTCTCCGAGCCCTAGATGTTGGGTTAAACAAACCATGGCAGTTAGCACTGTCTAGCTGAAGCTTGCTTAAGATTAGCCTCCAGAAGAGTCTCTTGACTTTATTTGATCTCTCTTGGCCACTGATGCCTTATTTTATTATTCTTTCCTCCCTTTTAGTCATGAAGTTGTTGTCAATCCTGCAGTGCCAGGGCCAGACTCGTTCCCACAATTATACCCCATGTTGTCAGGGAGATTTTCCCTCTGAATGTCATGTACCATGTAGGGGGGAGGGTGATGATTTTCCTTGCAGAGTTGGACTTAGAGAGATAAGTGACCTTTTTCTTGATTCAGTGTTTGCCCTGTTACTGCAGTACTTTAACTGTTTTCTGGAGCTTTGAGAAAGATGTTTCTGCCAGTTCTTGCTGGTTGTTCAAAGCATCTGTCGGGGGACCGAGTCCTGAAGCATCTCACTCTAACATCTTGATCAGGGTAGGACCGTTCAGATACTGTGTTGGCAAAATTTGTTGTCAAAAATTTTAAGGCCTAGGTGAATCACCTGAGTCTAACTTCAAGGTTGGTGAGGGTTCAAAGCTGAGCTGCAGTCCCTGGGACTTTTGAGTACTCTCTGTTGCAGTCTTTGTGTTCCTAAATGAAGGCAAGGTCAGCTCAAACCAGACCTTCCATCCAGAATCTGCACTTGTTCCCAGTGCCGCTGAGCTGCTGAGGACTGTGATGAGATTTTACACGACCTGCAAGCTGCTCTGCGGGTCCCCATTGCCTTCGTGCTCCCAGGGCCTGGGGCTGGTCACCTTTGGGTTCCTAGTGTCCCTCACAAGGCCCTGTCCAGAGCAGCAGCGAGAGGCTTTTGAATTAATGGCTGCATCAGCCAGTCACCCAAGTTGGGGCAGGGTGTTTTTTATTTTTTTGTGTGAATGTTTTCTGATTGCAGAAGTAAAACATTCATTGCACAAAATTCAAGTGTGGCAGAAATAGATGACATGAAAAATAAATATCCACTGCAGCTCCCTTCCCCCATTCACCCATTGTTCATGTCTTTTATTTGTTCCTTTTCTACAGGTAAGCTAATTATCTATTTTTAAATGGGATCATAGCATTGATACTATTTTGTAATTTATTAGTGTCTTTGGTGTATCTTTAAGTGTAAGAACTTAAGGTTCTTATTCATTTTGTTAAAAAAGCTGGAACGCCCAGTTGCCTCCATGAAGATTGGACCCTTTATGGTCCCACCAGTTGTTTGGGAGTTCTTGTTTCCCTGCATTCTCCTCCACGTTGGATATTAGCAGTCGTTTTAACCATTGCCAATCGGATAGGTCAACAGTACCTTCTTGTAGTTTTTATTTCTGTTGGGTCTTGAGTCACTTGATCAATACTTGCCTGCAGACTTCCTCTAAATGTCCTGGTTTTCATGGACAGCTTCCTTGTGCTGTAGGCAGTGCCCTGCTCTGCATCCTGTGCTTGTGGCTGCCAGGGGACTTCTTCCTTCTCTCCCAGCACAGGGGCCTGGAGGCCCCAGACCATGACCTTCCCTAGCCCCCAGCCCTGGCACTGTTCCTATCCTTAGCTTGGCTGGGCTTGCAGAAGGCAGGAGCCATATCTGTGAAGAGCTTGGACTTTGGAGTCACGTAGACCTGAGTTCAAGCCCCAAGCTACACTGATGCAGCCTGATTTTCCTCCTTTTGAAAGATTAGTTAGAATGGATGGAAGTGGAGGTGGGAGACCAGAAAGGAGTTGGTGCAGTTTACATCAAAGGCCTAAAGGCAGTGGGGGCAGAAGTTGTGGAGTCAGACATACCCGGGTGCAAATCAAGACCAGCCACTTAGCTGCTGTATATTATGACCTTGAACAAGATGTGTTGCCTCTGAATTTGTTTTCTGTAAAATAGGTGGCTTAATGGGGTTAGTAATCTTTCCCAAGGCCGCAGGAGCCGTGGGGAGGGAGAGGAAATGGGGCTGAGAGTTCCACTGGTTCTGAGGAGTAGGAATCACAGGGAGAAAACCAGACGGCTCCAGAGAGGACTGGGGCTAGGGGGTGGGCACTGGGCCGCCCCTCCCACCCTAGGTGGCCCAGATTCCAGGGACCCGTCTCTTCCTGCTGAGAATGCCTTGGGGTCTGTTGGTCAGTGGCATTTGTGATCTGTGACCCTGTTCCAGGGAGCACCTAGTCCTGGATGGGGGTGAATGGGCTTGGGGGAGCATCCCCTTCAGCTTGCAGGAAGGCCTGGGGCACTCTGAGCGGCTCTCTGTGTTCTCCCTCCAGCCTTGCTTCCTCAAGGACTGGGAGATGCACGTCCATTTCAAAGTCCACGGTACAGGGAAGAAGAACCTGCATGGGGATGGCATTGCCCTGTGGTACACCCGGGACCGCCTCGTGCCAGGTAAGGCAGTGCTGGATCAGGGAGCTGCACCGTGGGCACGGCTCCTGACCTGCCGGGTGGGGGTAGGAGGGCAGAGGTGGGTTGCAGTGGGCTCCTGTCACTTGGGACCTTCTTCCCTGCCCCTCCGCTCTGGTTAACGCACTGCTGCTTCTCGTGAATAAAGCCCCAGAACTCTAAGGCTGGCTCTGGAGGGAGTGTGTCTTAGGAAGGAGCAGCAGCTGTGTCCTGCAGCTCAACTCTATACCCAAAGGGAGCTCCCCAGAGCCCCTAGCCAAGTTCTGCAAGCCACCTGCTGGCCTCACTGGGCCCCTGTGCCCTCCATCACAGCTCATCCTTGCATGCTGTGACATGGGAAGGAGATTGAAGGAGATGAACTCAAATCAGTATTTGTAATGAGAATTTGTTTTAGAGCAAACTGACAGGTATGTGGCCTGTTTTTGTATATAAGCTCAGGATGTTTTTTGTTTGTTTTACTGTTCTACCATTTTTTAAGGATTATATTAAAAAAAACAAACACAAAAACAAGGACAGCCATGCAGCAGAGCACAAACATGGCCTGTAAAACCTAAACGGCTTACTCTCTGGCCCTTTACAGAGAGTTTGCTGACTCCTGGTTTCATGGCTAATGCTTCCTCTGTGGGTGTTCTTTCCTGAGTCCCCACCTGTTTTTCATAGGCTGAGTGTCCCCTGATGCCAGACGCTGGCCAAGGCTCCTCCCAGCTCAGGCCTCAAACTTAAGTCCTCTCCCCCCACCTCTGAAGCCACCCACCTGCTGCAGCTTTCCCCTCCAAGTTCCCTGCTCTGACCTGGGTCAGCGACGGCCCCTCCCGCCCCTGCCCACAGTGGCAGTGCTTTGCCATTCAGGCACCCCCAGGATAAAGTACACTTAGTTCTCTGGCGCATTATTGCCATGAGGATTCCTTACAATTCCAGGGCCTGTGTTTGGAAGCAAAGACAACTTTCACGGCTTAGCCATCTTTCTGGACACATATCCCAATGATGAGACCACTGAGGTAGGAAAGGAACGACTGGGCAGTTGAATGGGGTGGGCGGGCCTGGGACATCTCCCTTGTTTGGCATAAAAGGTGCCTCGAGGAAATCAGGGTGGTGGGTGCCTCTGCCCCTCCCACAGCCAGACTGGGCACTGAATAACCTATGTCTTGGTCCCAGCGCGTGTTCCCGTACATCTCCGTGATGGTGAACAATGGCTCCCTGTCCTACGACCACAGCAAGGATGGACGCTGGTCAGAGCTGGCAGGCTGCACGGCCGACTTCCGCAACCGGGGTCATGACACCTTCCTGGCTGTGCGCTACTCCCGGGGCCGTCTGACGGTGAGCGTGGGCTCAGCCTGCGGCCACGCTGTGGAGGGCAGGGGAGGTGGCTGGCCTGGGTGGGGCGTGTTCTTAAGCTGCCAGCTGGCTGCAGGTGATGACCGACCTGGAGGACAAGAACGAGTGGAAGAACTGCATCGACATCACTGGCGTGCGGCTCCCCACCGGCTACTACTTTGGCGCCTCGGCTGGCACCGGTGACCTGTCTGGTGAGTGAGCAGGCCGAGTGATGTCGTTGCGGTCTGGTCCTCCCAGGTCATTCAGGGGCTCCCAGCATTGTGGGCTACTTCCTCTTTCTTGATGACATTTCTCTGCCCGGCTTCTGAATTTGCCTGGTTTTCTTCCTTTTCTTCCCTGGGCCATCCCTTGGCAATCTGTTCCTGTCTTTAGGAGATAAGAGGCTTTAAATCTAGACTCTTGGGCTCCCAAATTTGTATCTCCAGCCCAGGCCTCTCTAGACTTGGGTCCCCCTCAGCGTGCTCAGTGTCTCGACTTGGACGTCCAGGTGGCATCTCAGTGTTGACACATCTGCCTGGAAGGCCCGGTCTTGCCCTGCAAGATGAAAATGGGCCCTCCATCCTTCTAATTGCTCAGCCAAACTACCCTGGAGTCATTCTGGACTCTTCCCTTTTCTCTCATCTGCCTCCTCTACTCTGCTGACAAGTGCTGCTGGTCTTACTTCACGGTGCAACAAACCACTTCTCATCCCTTCTTTACTTCCTCCTTGGTCAACTGTGGGAGCCCCCTCAGGGTTCTCCCTCATGCCCCCTCCCAGCCCAGCAGCCCAAGTGCAATCCTCCCTGCTCCTCCATGCAGAGCTCACAGGTCCCCTGCCTCCTCCAGGTAAAGCCTAAGTTCCTGCATGCTTTGCCCTCTCACCTCCCCAGGGCATTGCAACCTACTCTCTGGGCTTACAGCACCTCCTGGCTGCCCCTCACACACCAGCTCCCTCCCCTTTGGGCCCTTGTTCAGGGCTCACTTTTTAAGCAGGTCCTTCCCTGATGCCCTCATTTAAAATCACAACCACCGATGTATCAGTGGCAGAGAGAGTTCAAATAGAGTCGAGAGGCTACTCTAGAGGTTGCTGTTACGCAAACTTCAGTTAGACCTTGCTACCTGTCATAACCTGCCAACCCCCAACCAGGACCATTCCAGCCAATCCTAAAGAACACCTAGGGTAATGTATAAGTTTCCACAAGGGTTCCATGCACTAGAGTAACTTTCCAGAAACCTACAACCTCCAGATGAGTCCCTGGCCCCCCAGATAAGTCCTGAAACCTAGCCCAGCCTCTCCAGAACATCAGGTAGTTCCATCTCCCGACCCCATGTTAGTGACAGACCCTTCCAATATGACAAATTTAGAATTGCCATAGCTCAAATCCCCTGAAGAGAGGGATGGAAAGATCAAAGGTGATGGTAGAATTATACGGAGAAGATAGGATTTAACAAATGAATATGATTGCTGAATCATTGAATTGAGATTTCTTTTAGTCTCCTGTATTTTAGAACAGCTAAAGTAAAAACCTAAAATTGTGAAATTGTAACCCATGTTAAAATCTGAATTATGTTCTACAACTAATTCTGGTGCTGTACTTTGAAATTTATAGCTTTTTAAAATATATGTTATTTTTCACAAAAAAGGGAAAAAGTCAATTGTGATGATAAAATATTTAAACCTTCTTGCCTCCTATATTCTGGAGCAGCTAAAAGGAAAAAATCTGAGAGGGTCATATGGTAGCCCATGACAAACTCTGGGATCTGTCCTGTAACTACTTGTTGAAGAGTGCTTTGAGAACTATTGCTTTTTTAATTCTTTGCTTTGTATATATGTTATACTATTCAATAAAAAAAGTTAAAAAAGAAAAAATTGCGATCGCCACCACTGCCCCCCATCCCCTACATGCTCCCCATTACCTTTCCCCCAGCTTTGTTTCTTTAGAGCACTTACCATCTTGGAAGCTGACACAGATGTTGTCTGTGCCCTACCTCGCCCACTCCCCCATGCTCAGTTGTAAGCTCCCATGAGGTCAGGGATTCGTCTTGTTTGATGCCACAAATCCACAGCCTAGCATGGCATGCCTGGGTCATAGCAGGTGCCCAGTGCCTGTATGGGCCTCACTGGGCTACCAGGCCTGGATGGTCCTTTATGGTGGCCCCTGGCCCTGGTCTTCAGCCCTCTGCCTCAGGACCCTCAGAAGGCATGGGCACAGGGCCTGCCCCTGCTGACTGGCTTTGGGAAGTGTTCTAGTTTGCTAGCTGCTGGAATGTAATATACCAGAAACGGAACGGCTTTTAAAAAAGGGGGAATTTAATGAGTTGCTAGTTTACAGTTCTAAGGCCGAGAAAATGTCCCAATTAAAACAAGTCTATAGAAATGTCCAATCTAAGGCATCTAGGGAAAGGTACCTTGATTCAAGAAGGCCAGTGAAATTCAGAGTTTATCCAGTGGAAAGGCACATGGCGAACTTGGTCAGGGTTTCTCTCTCGGCTGAAAGGGCACATGGCAAACATGCCATCATCTGCTAGCTTCCTCTCTAGCTCCCTGGGAGACGTTTTCCTTCTTCATCTCCAAAGGTTAGTGGCTGGTGGACTCTCTGCTTTCTGGTTCTGCTGCATTCTGTTGTGTCTCTGTCATTCTTCTACTTTCTCTGAATTTCTAACTTTCTCCAAAATGTTTCCTCTTTTATAGGATTCCACTAAACTAATCAAGACCCACCTGGAATGGGTGGAGACATGTCTCCACCTAATCCAGTTTAACAACCAGTCTTGATTGAGTCACATCTCTAGGGAGATAATCTAATTAAAGTTTCAAGCATAGCAGTACTGAATAGGGATTAAAAGGAATGGCTGCCTTTACAAAATGGAATTAGGATTAAAACATGGCTTTTCTAGGGTGTATATACTCTTTCAAGCCAGCACAGGAAGCGATGTGGCGGCCCCAGACTTTTGTGGGGCCTGTAGTATGGCCATTGTCCAGGAGCCGCCTCACCAGGGAGGCTTCCGGGCTACTTAGTCATCAGAGAGTTCGTTATTCAGGAGTTTTGCTTTGTTGTTTAGAAGGAAAAGAGGAGAAAATGTAATAAGGCCCCCTCCCCTGTTCCTGTCAGCCAACTCTAGTAATTCAGTGCATATAGCTCCTGGCCATTCTCGGATCATCTGGGCTGCTTTGCGTTTCCTCTGATGGTATTTGAGCACATGCCTCCAGAAGGTTCTGAGGTACCAGACCTGGGGCAGGTGGAGGAGCCAGTGAAAGGAAATCAGGTGGGGTGGCTGTGAGAACACTGTCTCCATGGCATGAGGATTGTCACATGCCAGGGCCCCGTGCCAGGCGGCTCATGTAAAGTCATATCATCTATTCTCCTGAAATAGGTAGTATATTTGTTTCCCCTTTTACAAAAACGGTCTAGAACTTGAGACTGAGATCGCACATCTGGGAAGTGGCTGAGCTCGGGTGTAAGCTGGAGGCTGACCCCCTGTGCCCGCCTGTGGTTCTGGGGTTGCCCATGATTTACTGTCACATGCCATCTGGCTCTGTCCCTGATGTGGCTGCCGAGGCTTTGTTGTTCAGGTTCTCCCTTTTCTGGGCTTCTTAGAGCTCTGGGAGGAGTGCAGGATGGGGGGTTTGGGAGTATCCCTCTTCTTTCAACAAGGCTCCTCTTCAGATTCCAGTCAGTGAGCTGAGCTCGTAGTTGGGGTGAGGCAGACCTGGACACCCACTTGGCCCCAAGCCAACCTCCTCACCTGTAAAATGGGGTGACTGTGAGCATTAAGCTTCCCCTTTTCAAGAGGAGGTTCTTTCCTGCTGACTGGACCTGGCCATCCTCAGGTCTCTTCAGCTGGTCACTGACCCTGTGTTTTAGTGGCCCCTCAGCTGTTGCTGAGCCTCTGGCCTGAACCTGGCTCTGAGACTCTGACAGGAACGTCCACCGCTGTCTGCCCTTGGGGGGTCGGGCTTCTCAACTCACAGTCGGACAGTGGTGCTGGTTTTTAGCTGGAGTCTGTTTCTAAGTTCACGCCATCTCCCGGGCACCGTGCCTTCTGTGTAATGTGCACTCTCGTCTCTGTGCCGCACTTTTACTGCATAAGGTGGAGATCCTCACCCTGTCCCACAGACAAGGAGCCCGGGCCTCAGAGAGGGAAGTAGATGTGGGGCTTAGGCCCACGTCATTTTGATCATAAAGCCTGTGCCTTTCTTTCTGCATCTGTCCTCTGCGGTGTCTTACTGCTGAGCCCTGGAAGAGAGCTAGTTCCTGAGATGCTTCCTGACAGGTGGCCTGGGGTACCTGGGAAGAAAACGGGCCCTGCAGTGAGCAGTGTGTTCCCTGGGGCCACGTCGGTTTCTGTAGCTGGGACAGTCGCTCTTCCTGGGGAGGGTCTGGGCCCTGGGCCCTGCAGCCAGCTCTGGGCTCATGGCAGTCTCGTCCTTGGTCCTCCAGACAATCACGACATAATCTCTATGAAGCTGTTCCAGTTGATGGTGGAGCACACGCCTGACGAGGAGAACGTGGACTGGACCAAGATTGAACCCAGTGTCAACTTCCTCAAGTCTCCCAAAGGTATGTGTACATGCAGACCCCCCCACCCCAGTAAAGATAGATGGTAACTGGGGTGAGAGCTTGTGTTCATCCTGTCCTCGCATGGGCCAGCAGGACATGGCCCTGGCTGGCCCTGCCCCATGCTCTGGGAGGCCTGGGGGTGTGCTTAGGCCAGTGATGGTGAGCTTTTGAGTAAATGACAGCAGCATCAGAGAATTCTTCTGAGAGTCTGTCCTTGAGGTTGTTTTCCCCATGTGATTTCTGTGGGGGCAGACAAAAGCTCATGGGCAGACTCCTGTGCTAGAGGCTGGGCAATGGCCAGCAAAGCCACAGGGCCTGGCAGCTGCATTGCGACCAAGGACCAGACGGCCCAGGGTAGGCACCACTCCTTGTGCCCTCAGACAGTGGGTCACCTCTGCTAGAAAAAGGCAGAGGCAGGATGTGAAGTTATGTTTCCAAATCCCCCATCCTGCACTCTTCCCACAGCTCTCATCAGCTCCTAGCCATCCTCATACAGCAGGAGCTCTGGTTGGAAAGGGGAATCCCTTGTGTGTGGAGAAATGAACTCCGAGGGCCCCCAGCTCATGCCTGAGGGTGGTGGGACCCTGAGGGGAGTGGGCTCCAGCGAGCACAGGTTGGGAAAAGTGATGCTGAGTGGTCCTTCTACCCAGCGGGAAGCCACCAGGCCAGAGGGCGAGCCAGGTAATAGCCAGGCCCTTCTGGTTTTTTAGAGGCCAGCATCCAAGTTTGTATTTGACCTCTTGATGGCTTTTAAATTTTGGGGGGCCAAATAAACTGTGCTGTAGACCACTGTTTGCAGCCCGTGGTCTGAGGGTCTGCTTAGAGCCCTCTGCCATGGGTCCCCCAGGAACCCCATATGTTGGAGCCACTCTGGCCTTTAGCACATGTTTCCAAAGCTGCTCTGTGGCTCACCACATGGAGACCTGGGATCCAGCCGTCCCTGACCCAGCTGAGGCAGAGTGGGGTGGAGGGGCTGTGTGGGGCCACAGGCTGGTGGCTGGCTGCCAAGGCTCTGTCTCTGGGGATCTGGGGCCATCGGTGGTCAGTGCTGTGGCTGTGTGACAGAGAGAAGAGAGGGCACTGTGGGTTGCCCAGGACAGTGGGGACAAAGGCTAAGAGGCTGAACTGGGAGAAGGGGAGTACGAGACTAGCGGTGCAGGGCAGGTGGGCCTGCGTTCAGATCCCAGCCCTTCCCTTGTGGCCTGTGAGTGGAGGGGAATCCGTTGCTGTCTCTCAGCCTCTTCAAGGAGGTCACTGTATCCACTCTCGAGGGTTGGGAGTCCATGAGACTCTGGGTAGCAGCGAGGCCCAACTGAGGATTTTGGTTTCCTTCTGCCTTCCAGGGGGAGGGTCCTGGTGCATTAGTGCACAAGGAGTGGTCTGGTGGAGGTGGGAGTGAGGGGCCGGGGTGTTCAGACGTGGGCGAGGGCAGTCTTTGGCTGGGGCCATGTCTCTCCAGATGTAGAGCTCAGGCCACTGCCTCGGGAGGGCGTGGGCAGGGTTTGTAAAAGCAGATCGCTGGGCCTCCCCCTGCACAGACCCAGCCAGACCCTTAGAGGGGGCCCACAAGTCTCTAGTGCGCAGCAGGTGACTTCTGGGCCTCCATTCCTGGGAACCTTGATCCCAGTGGGGTTTGTCCGTCTGCCGCTCATCTGCCCTCCCCTGTGGGCCACGGGGCCCCCACGTCCTGCCGTGGCTGTGAGCACGCCCCCCTCCCCCTGCGACCTGCCCATTTGACTCCTGTCTCCTGGGGATCGGCCCAGCCTGGGAGGGTGGCGGATAGCCCTGGCCCGCGTGGCCCTTTCAACACCCCCTTTTCTTCCCCCCTCAGACAACGTGGATGACCCCACGGGGAACTTCCGCAGCGGGCCCCTGACGGGGTGGCGGGTGTTCCTGCTGCTGCTGTGTGCGCTCCTGGGCATCATCGTCTGTGCCGTGGTGGGGGCCGTGGTGTTCCAGAAGCGGCAGGAGCGCAACAAGCGTTTCTACTGAGGGCCGTGGGGGCGGGGCCCAGCCTCCTGCTCTCATGGGAACTTTTTTTACTTGGGCTGTGAAAGAGAAACAAGACGACCTTATTTCTTAACCAGTTCAAAGAAACAATTAAAGTATTTTCTTACATTTTGCTTCTCTCCCCACAGGGCTGGGGAATGAGGGTCTGATGTCCCCGCAACTGGAGGTGGGGAGCCCTGTCCCGTTTGCTGGGTTCTCAGGAATGGAGCGGGTGGGTGTGTGCCCAGAGCTGCGCGGAGGCGCCGCGGGAGTTGGGATGCTGAGGCTCCCCACAACCTCCTCTGGAGCGGGTCCTCGGGCACGAGCTAGGCACTGGGTTTCGTGGCCTGTGGGTGCAAGCGGCACAGAGGAGGCCCCAGTGGGGCTCCTGGGCTTTTCTTCTCGCCCTCAGAGCTGCTTCGCCAGGAGAGACTGTTGTGTGAAGGCCTGTGGGGCAGAGAGTGTGAAGTTTGTTAAATAAAGTGAAATAACGAACCTCAGCTGCATGGCTATCCTGAGGACCGTGCTTTTCTTTTCCTTCTGCCGACTTCCAGCTGGCCAGAGGGTCCTGCGGGCGCCCGCTCACGGATGGGGAAGCCCCAACTTGCAGAGGTCACGTCCGGGTCACACAGCAAGGGGTTTTAAGCATTGGAATCCCAACGTCTGACCTGAGTCTGGGCTGTCCCCATCCATCTCCTGGGGCTCTGGGCCTCTAGAGGTGAAATGATGGTCAGGAAAGGACTGGGGGAGAGCAGGGGACAAGTGAGTCACTGGTGGTGGTGTCTTAGGGGGCAAAGCTGGAAACAGGAAGTGAAAGGAAAACCAGCAGCGGAAAGGAAAGCTGTTACCTGGCCGCACCCAGTCACCTCCACCAAGCCTGGGGCTACCCTCTGTGCTCTCTAGTCCTCCCCTGCTGGCCCCCAGCCCTGGGCCAGGGTACGCTGCGTCCTTCGTCCAGGCCGGAGCCAACCCTACCCTGGTTTGGACCTGGCTCTCTCCCTCCTCTGCGACCTTGTAGTTGGTGATTTCTCATCTGCATCAATTTCCTATTCACGTATTTGTCTCCCACAAACAAAAGGAAATCCCTATCTTTTTTTCTTTTGCAACCAGGTTTTTTGTAATTAACTATCAAAAAGATTTACATTGTAAAAAGAAAAATACAGATTGTGTAGAAATATATGCAGAGTAAAACTTTATTTTTCCCTCCCTCTTTCAATCTCACTTTTCATTTTTCTGCCATTAACATTGTCTTTTAACAGGTTAGATCTCAAAAGATCGTTCAGAGGCTCACAGTGACAGAGGTTTGAGCGTGTTTCCTCCACATGGGTCTGTGAGCTTGTTCACAAAGTGTAAGAGTCAATTTGTTCCTTCTAATTGAGATATTTTATTGAACACTTCCCAGAAGAATTTACTTGGAAAAAAAAAAGAAGGCTGACGTGGAATATGTCCCGTCCAGAGCTGTTCTGCGTGGTTGGCGTGTGGTTACCTCACTGATGGGAAAGCCGGTAGGACAGGCCCCTCCTGCCTCACCGGCCTTTGCCCCACGTGGCCACAGCCACTTCCTCGTGGCACCCACATGCCACGCCTCCCCTGGGCCTGCTCGTGTAGCCAGGCTGGAGGGCCGGGAGGGGTGATGGTAAAAGTGCGTGTTCCGGTTGCACCTGGCTGTTGAGACGTGCGCCCCTGTCTAGGGAAGCACAGCCTGCCTGGCTTTCACGCCTAGAGGCGCTCGCTCGCCTAGGTGGTCGACGTGTGCATCCTCACAACTGCACTTCTGCACGCGTGGCATCATAATGCACCGACTTTTTTGCCAAGTCTGTTTAAAAACAATTATTTCATTCTTTGAAAGTTAGATATGAGTGTAGCTCTGTGCAGCTGTTCTGCAGTGGAAGGAATAAACCGGCTGATACCTCTGGATCCTGCTTTGTGCCCTTCCCCAAAGGCACACCTCTTTGACCAGCTATTGCTACCACAGACACACATCTCTAGAGCCGTAGTATGGTGTTGCATTTTTTTTAAACGATATAAATGGTATTTTGGGTGTATACCTCACCTTCTAGAATCCAACATTATTTAGGAATCTTTGGGTTATGTGTTGCTCACTGTGAATTCCACCATCATGTTTCACTGCATGAATGTAATCTGGTTTATCCATTCTACTGGGAACACAGAGGTGGTTTCCAGTTCTTTGCTTTTAACATGTGGCACTGGTCTAAACATTGTCAGACAAGGCTTTTGTGCAGAAGTATGCAAGAATTGCTGGGCTGTAACTTAAGTACATTTTCAGTTTTACTAGATGTTGCCAAGTGGCTCTCCACAGTGGGTTCTGTCAGTTCCAATCCCACTGCAGTAACTGAGGGTCCCCTGTTGTGACATTGTCAGAGCTTTACATTTTGACAGATTAAGGTTCATTTTATGCTTACTAAACATTTGTATTTCCTCTGTGATTGCTTAACTTTTGTCACCTTTTTTCTTTCTCATCGATTACTGGGAAGTTTTTGGGTTGTGAACTTTTCTTTGTGTGCAATGCAGAGATCTTCTGTATAGCTCATCTTTCTGCTTTTCTAATCATGGCAGTTGGCATTAATTCTAAGTTTTAATGACAGGTTCATTTTTCCCCAAGGTTTTTTTTTTTTTTTCCATGAAAGTTTAAGAACTTCCTTCTCAAATTTAATCTCCTTGGAATTAATTTTTGTGTAGGTTGTGAAGGAGGGGTTCAGTTCCCCCCAGTATATCTAGCTAGTTGTCCCAGCACCATGTGTTGAATAATTCATCCCTTCTGCCTCTAGAGCTGTGATACCTCCTAAGCAAACACAAAGTTGGTCCTCACAACACCCACTCCTCACACTGCTCCCTGGCTCTCCTCTTCTGTGGTTGCTGGGAGGCTAAACACGCAGCTAAGCTCCCCAGCTTCTTTTCAGCTTAGGAGGCCACATGACAGTGGTGGCTGATGCTCTCTAAAGGAAGTCTGCCAAGCAGATATCTGAAATGGCTATTGATTTTCTCAAGGAAAAAGT
>PVIY010015062.1:37297-54923 GCA_004026745.1 Myrmecophaga tridactyla
TTAAGCCCCCCCCCCCCCAAATCAGTGTGTCCTTAAGTGAATAGAACCTTTGAAAATTTATTCACAAATCAGTCCACACCTTAACTAATAGTATATACTAAGGTCTCATTTACAAATGAGTTCACACCCCCATAGGAATGTGGATTAAGACTTGCATATGTACCCAATTCCATCCATAGCAGTCTGCCCTCTGGACCCACGACTGATGCTTTGTCCTCCAGGCCCACTGGAGTGGCAGCTCCATTCTTTGCATGCACTGGGGCAGTGACCTCACTCTTCCTGAACACTGGGGCGTGGGCCCCTCCCTCTCCTGCACCTAGGTGGCAGCCAGGGAAACCCTATTCACTGAGGCAAACACCTGCCCCCTCTAAATTTCGAGTGGGCCTTCCCTTTCCAAAAGTGAGGGTAGAGGCCCTGCCCTATCCTTAGGCAAAGGTGGAAATGCCGCTCTCTTGACCTGAGAAATCTCTTCTGCTGAGACCTCTGCATTACTGGGGCTGCCTTTAAAGTAATTGTTCTAGTTTGCTAGCTGCCGGAATGCAACACACCAGAGATGGATTGGCTTTTAATAAAAGGGGATTTCTTTTGTTGGTTCTTCAGAGGAAAGGCAGCTAACTTTCCACTGAGGTTCTTTCTTATGTGGAAGGCACAGGATGGTCTCTGCTGGTCTTCTCTCCAGGCCCTTGGGTTCCAACAACTTTCCCCCGGGTGACTTCTTTCTCCATCTCCAAAGGCCTGGGCTGAGCTGCAAGTGCTGAGATGAGGAATGCCAAGCTGCTTAGGCTGTGCTACCTTGCGTTCTCTCATTTCAGCACCAGCCAATTAAGCCAAATGTCACTCATTGCAGCAGACACGCCTCCTAGCCGACTGCAGATGTAATTAGCAACAAATGAGGTTCACGTACCATTGGCTTATGTCCGCAGCAACAAGACTAGGTATGTTCACCTGGCCAAGCTGACAACTGAATCTAACACACACCTCAACCTAACTACCACAGTAATTCTTCCTTGATTTTGTCCCATCTCTGTCCCTCTTTCTTCAGTCTGGCAGTGCTCCTGCTCATACAACATTCTCAAAATTCTTTTTTTTGTTATATTTTCAGTTCAAAGGGATTCAAACCATCAGGCAAATGGGTCATCCACGTATGCTCCTGAATAATAGAATTTCTGTTCCTGATTTGCTCTGAGATGGTTGATTGGATCTTTGTTCAACCTCACCCTCGCAGAGAGCCCTGTTCTCTGAGAATTCCCTTCTTGAAAGTTTAGAGGAGTCCCTGATGCTGCTGCTTCTGGCCCTGGTCTCAGAGCATGCGATCTGGGTAGGCTGAGAATTTCCCAAACCATCAAGTGCTGATTCCTTTGTGTTTAACAGCTCAGTTTTACTATAAACTAAAAAGAAACCAAGCCATACTTGCCACACTTTGCTTGGACATCTCCTCCATAAATATCCAAGTTCATTGCTTACAAATCTGTCACAGAATGCAATTTTGCCAAGTTCTCTGCTACTTTATAACAAGGATCACCTTTCCTCCAGTTTCAGCAACACTCATTTTCTTTTAAGGCTTCACTGGAAGTACTATTAATGTCTATATTTCTACCAACTTTCTGTTCAAGATGATATAAGAAACTTTCTCTACAGCTCTCCTCAGGGCAGCCTAGGCTTTTTCTATCCTGCGTCTCAAAATTCTTCTAGCCTTTACCTATCACCCAATTCTAAAGCCTCAACCACAATTTTAGGTATTAGTAACATCAGCACTCCATTCTCAGTACCAAACATTCATAGATTGCCAGGGCTGCTATGACAAATACCACACATGGGTTGGCTTAAGGAACAGGAATTTATTGTCTCAGGGTTTTGGAGGTAGGAGTTCACAATCACAGTCTCGATGGGCTGTGCTTTCTCTTGGCTTCTGCAGCATTCTGAGGCTGGCTTACTACAGTCCTTTGTTCCATGGCTTGCGTCTCTACTTCGTGTCACCAGACAAGAGGAATAAACCTAGTATAACATATTCATGGAATGGACTATAATTCGCCATGAAAAGGAGCCGAGTTCTGATTCATACTACAAAGTAGATGAGCCTTGAAAGTAGGCTGAGTGGAAGAAACCAGACACAAAAGGAAAAATGTTGTAGGAATCCACTTATATGAGGTGTGTAGTATAGGCATGTTCCCCAAGACAGAAAGTGGGATAGTGGTCCCTAGGGACTGTGGAGAAGAGGGAATGGGGAGTTACTGCTTCCTGGGTATGGAGTTTCTGTCTGGGATGATGAAAAAGTTCTGGAAATTGTAGGGATGGTTACACATCATTTTGAATATACTTAATGCCTGTGAACATACACTAAAATATAGTTAGAAGGGTACATTTAAGTTATGTTTATTTTACCACAATAAAAAACAGAAAAAATGCGTTCAGATTTTAATCTCTTCCCCACCTGCCTTTGGATTCCCTTTCAACTTGAAACTCCTGCTTTCAGCTTTGGGAAATGTTCATCTATTATTATTTTCTTGACGTCCCTTGGTGGTTTTGCAACACTGCTCCGATTTATTTGGTAGTGTGATTGTTTTCTTTCCCCCTCCTTGAGTCTGGGCAGGTTTGTGACTGCTTTGAAGGGACGTTCTGTGACGCCAAGTCTCCATCATAAAGGACATGCAGCTTCCACCTGGCTCCCGGGAACATTTGCTCTTGGAACCCTGAGCCTCTATGGGAGAAGTTCTCTCCAAGAAACCACCATGCCACAGAGCCCCTGTGCAGGGGCTCCAGTCAGTGGTCCCAGCTGACCCCCTCCTTCAGCCACCCCAGCCCAGGCACCGACGTGTGAGTGAAGAAACTATCCAGGCTACAGCGTCAGTTGTTTGAGTTATCGCAGCACAGGCCCTGAACATCATGGAGCAGAGAAAAGCTCACCCGGATTCCTGTGTCCTCAAACTCCTGACCCACAGAATCCCTGAGCACTAAAAGATTATTGCTGTTTTATGCCACTGCGTTTTGGGGTGAGTTGTGCAGCAGCAGTTGGACTGTAGGCACAGACACACCTGGGTCAGGACAGGCGGCAGCTTACCTATTTCACTCATTTTGATAAACAGTAAAGATAATGCACATCTGAAAAACTGAGGAAGTTCTTCAGAATGTTGGATGCTGAAGCCTGGGTGTTTTCGTTTCCTGCACTGCTCCAGCAAATACCACGAAATGGTTTGGCTTAAACAATGAGAATTTATTAGCTTACAGTTTTGAGGCTAAAAGAAAGTCCACATAAAGGTGTCATCAAGACGATGCTTTCTTTCCGAAGACTGTGGCTTCTGGGGCTAGCTTCTGGTGATCCCTGGTCCTTAGTTTTGCACATGGCAAGGCACTTGACAGCATCTCTGGGTTCCACTGATGTGCAGCTCCTGGCTGCTCTGCCTGTGACCTCTCATATCTGAATTCATTCTGTTTATAAAGGGCTCCAGTAATAGGACTGTGACCCACCCTGATTGTGGTGTGCTGGTTTGAAGCTATTATGTACCCCAGAAAATGGGGTGTTCATTTAATCCATTCCTGTGGGTGCAGATTTATTGTGGGTGGGACCTTTTGATTAGATTGTTTCAATTGAGATTGGACGCACCCAATTCAAAGTAGGTCTTAATTCTTTACTGGAGTGCTTTATGAGGACAAAAGAAAAACCCCAGAGAGCTCAGAGAAACACCCAGAAAATTTTGGAGAGAGCGTAGAGAAAAGCCCCAGAGGTGCTATGAGAGGCTCCACAGAAACTTAGAGAGGAGGCTGCTGGAACCAGAAGCTGAAAGCAGTGAGACCCCGGACTGAAGGGCCAGCACAGACCGGCCACATTCCCTCCTAACTGACAGGAACCTTGGATGCCAGCAGCCTGTTGTCAGAGAAGGTATCATCCTG
Source organism: Myrmecophaga tridactyla (assembly GCA_004026745.1). Classification (NCBI taxonomy): domain Eukaryota; kingdom Metazoa; phylum Chordata; class Mammalia; order Pilosa; family Myrmecophagidae; genus Myrmecophaga; species Myrmecophaga tridactyla. The sequence goes on from PVIY010015062.1 coordinate 41,186, forward strand.
TTGATGCCTTAATTGAGACATTTTCACAGCCTCAAAACTGTAAATTTGGAAGTTAAAAAAATCCCCACTGTAAAAGCTAACCCATTTTCTGGTTTATTGCATCCCAGAAGCTTTAGCAAACCAAAACTCGTGAGTCACACCTTAACTGAAGTAGCCTCATCAAAAGGTCCTACTGATAGTGGGTTCACACCCACAGGAATGAGCTTATTTAAGAAAGTGTTTTTCTGGGGTACAAACAGCTTCAGACCACCACACTTGGTCTTCAGAAAACATGAGTGTTCTGCTTTCCAGTCCGAGGAGGGTTGGATGCAAACACCGGGTGATGGACGTAGGATAGACTGTGTTTCTCAGAGTGGGGTCCCCAGGACCCAGGCTTCAGCCCTCCTGAACCCAACTGCTGGGCGTGGGGCACGAGGAGTTGCATTTTTAACAAGCTTTTGAGGGAATTCTTTGTGTCCATGTTAGCATTATGTGGTGGTTTACCCCAAACCACTACAAAGCATATTTTAAAGCCTACAGTAATAATAGAACAGTTCAGTAAAAACATTGTTTATCTGTTCTAGAATGAAACTGGGAAGATTTCAGTATTCATCATCTTGGACACAAAATCAGATTGGGGATGTTATTCCAATGAATAGCCATTAGCTCATCTGCACAGGATTGCCCCGGGAGCAGGCATCAAAGAGCGCCTCCCAGTGGCGCTTTCCTGCTGACACCCCAGAGTCAAATGAGAAACATTTAGTAAGGAAATTCCCAAACTGAGGACAGAATCCAGTTAGATTTATCATCACCTATTCCCTACTTCAGAGATCCAGGCTCAACGTTTTCTCAGTTCCCAAGAACACAGCCACCCTTGTATTGAACTCCAGCCGAAAGTAAGCCTGCCAGTCTTTCCTGGGCAGGTTTTTGTAGCTCCAAAGTTGTAGTATTTGTTTCTTTTTACAGCCTTGAGCTGTCTGATTCAGGATTTGATAAAGTGACTCTCTTTTAAACCTGCCTATATAAATTTAAACCTTTCTTCACTGATGGAGTCCCAGGTTAGGGTAGCTGACATTCTGTCAGGATGAAAGGGCTGGCTTGTCCAAGGAATAGTATTGTTGGTAGCGGAGTTTGTGATCATCCAGGATACTTTGGGATCATGACGTTTCACTGTGCAAATCTTCAATCACAGCCTCTGTCTGTGCAGAATGGGCCCCTGGCCCTCTGACAGAAAGAGACCAAGGAAACCTGCATCGAAAGCCCTGGGTGAATCTCCCGGCTTCCCCTTGGCCCCCTTCCCATGCCCCTGCCATGCCGCCAGCTCTGCACAGGTTTAACCAGACAGTGCTTTGCCTTGGCTGCGCTGCACGGTTCTTCCTTTGTGCCCTGGTCTCCTCTGACGCTTCATTGTGGTATAGTTTGGGATGCCACTGGCAGCCCACTCAGGAGCCCGGTCCCGCTCGCCCCAAGAGTGAGGGGGAGCTAACATCCCGCGGGGTAACTCGTGACCAGGATCGGGGATGGGGGTGACATCTGCTCTCAAGATAGAGGCACATACTCTGTGGCTTCTCAGATGGATCCAGTGACAGGCTTCGGTGGCCTACAGAGAGGACAGGCTCCAGAACACCTCTGTGGTGGCTTGGAGCTATGTATCCCAGAAAAACCTGATCTTACCCCATTCCTGTGGGTGTGACCCTTTTAAATAGGAACCTTTGATGAGGTTATTTCAGATGAGTTGTGGTCCAGGATGGGTCTTAATCCTCTTACTGGAGGCCTTATAGGGGAGGTCATATAGAGAGAAAGCCACAGAGGGAGAAGCCAGAAACCAAAGGTCAGTGGAACCCAGATGATAAGGGAGAGGCCAGAGGCAGCACATGGCAGAGACCAGGACGGAGGATCGCCATCAGCCAGCCCCAGAACTCCAGGCTTCAGAAAGAAAGCATCAATTGATGATGCCTTGATTTGGACTTCTCCTAGCCTCAGAACTGTGGGTAAATTCCCGCTGTTTAAACCAAGCCATTACATGGTATTTGCTTTAGCAACAAGAAACTAAAACAGCTCTCTTGTGTTCATCTCCCTCCTTCCCTTTCTCACTTCTTCAGTCTAGATCAGTCTTAGATCATTTCCCAAAATAACCCACCCGCACACAAGCCCTTGCTTCTGCTTTCAGGGGTGGGGAGGATCCACACTGTGAAATTGTCTTAGTCCAGTCTAAGCCTAATGCCTAATGACTTATCCCATCTGGATCAGATGCAGGATATTACCAAAAGGGGAAACTGAGGAAGATCCCTGACTGCAGTCCTGGACTCCATCCTCCTTTGTTTCCCTTATGTACTGTTTGAATCTGTTATGTACCCAAGGAAAGCCTATGTTCTTTTAACCCAATCTTGTGGGGGCAGACCTATTAATGGATGGGACCTTTCCATGGAGATGTGACCCTGCCCATTAAAGGTGGACCTTAATCCACCTGCTGGAGTCCTTTAAGAAAGCCAAGAGAAGCTAAGAGAAAAGAAAACACTCCAGAAGAAGCCAGAAAGAATCACAGGAGTTGAGAGAGCCATTTTGAAACCAACCCAGGAGAGAAAGACTAGCGGACATCACCATGTGCTTTCCCATGTGACCGGGGAACCCTGGATACCATTGGTCTTTCTTCAGTGACGGTATCCTCTTGTTCATGCCTGAACATGGACATTTTTATGGATGTCCAAATTGGTAACCTAATAAATCCCCTTTGAAAAAGCCAACCCATTTCTGGTATATTGCGTTCTGGCAGGTTTAGCAGACCAAAACACCTTATCTCAGTTTACTTTGCTGCTATCAGCAGAGAGTGGGCACCATGTGTGCATACCTCCTGGAAAAATAAAAATTTAACAGACTTGTCAGGGCAACAACACAGCCCTTAGAAAAAACACAAGTTAACAGGTTGGTGACCAGCCCATGCTGTGCTCTGCTCCACCCACCCAGTCCTGACAGACAATTCATCGTCTTGACTAAATGGAACCATCCATTTTTTCGCATGGGTTTTTATTTATTGATTTAGGTTTTGCTTCTGTAGGCTTTGCCTTTGTGCTTTCTTTGAGGAGAAAGTCTTTAGAAAGGTTGTTCTTTCTCACATGAAAAAAAATCAGTCTTACCAACCCCCCACCCCCTCCAGCCCAGGGAACCACTTTTTTTTTTTTTTTTTTAACCTGGGTAAGCTCTGGGAATCGAACCCAGGTCTCCAGCATGGCAGGCAAGAATTCTGCCACTGAGCCGCTGTTGCACCACCCTCCAAGGTACCACTTTTTAAACTTGTAAGTTTTTCCATCTCAGAAGAATGGTGGCAAGGATAACTGAAAGCTCAGGGGGAATCGTAATACTGAGAAAACTCTCACACCTCATCCTAAGCAAAAGGCTATGACAGGCCACAGTGCTTAGCAAGCAGTTTTCGCCTGCCGTGCCAGAAACCCTTGTTCGATTCCCGGTGCCTGCACATGAAAAAAAAAAAAAAAAAAAAAAAGAAAAGCTATGACAGCCCACTGCTAGAAGAATCTGAGACTCTAGTGCAACTTCCGGCAACAGTAGCAACACTGAAACCCAAACCCAGCCCAATCCTGCCTTGCTGGACTTAAACCATCATATTAACAGCCTGACAAAGAAAAATGTGCACCTGTTCCAGACATAAATGCTGTTTACCTTAGTCTCTTCTGTTCTCCACTTGATGTCTTGGTACTTAATTTTTAAATTATAAGATGAAAAAAAAAGCAAGGAAAAAATAATCCATTGTCAAGAGAGAAAACAATAAACAGCCAGACTCAGAGGTGACAGAGACGTTAAAACAACTATGATTAATATATTAAAGATATGGTCGAAAAGGTATACATCAAGCATGAGCAGGTGGAGATTTCAGAAGCGACGGGATCTATAAAAACTGGTCAAATGGGAGAGGATTGTGGGAAGAGGGCAGAGGAGGAAGCTCCAGGAACCAGTCCCTCCACCAAACAACTATTGAACTTATAATAACTGAATCAACTATTTTGGAACTCTGGAGTCTAATGAAACACTGTGCAGCATCCAGGGAAGAGCAGGAGGAATAGGCTTGAAAATTGTGGGCAATACAAGGCTACACCCCCCACCCCCAACTGCATGGCAGGCAGCAGTGGGGACTGCAGCCCCAGCTCCCGGTGCAGCTTATTGGTGAGTCATAAGTGACCTGGTCCTTCATATCCCAGGGAGTGTGATCTGAGTGTCAACCACTGCTTTGGACTGACTACCTCTGATCGCTGAGGGCCAGCGCTCAAGGAAGGCATTGTTCTAACTCCCCTCAAGGAAAAGCATTAGAAGATCTTAAAGAGGGAGTACCTTTTTTTTCTTTTTAAAATGCAGTTTTATTGAGATATATTCACGCAGCATGCAATCCATCCAAAGTATGCCATTGAAGGCTCACAGTATCATCACATAAGTTCATCAGCACGTTCAGTGTTTTTCATCATCACATAATTGTGTATTCATCACTATGATTATTTTTAGAACATGTGCGTCATTCCAGAAAAAGAAATACGAAGAAAAAACCCAGACATCCATACTCCTTCCCCCTCCCTCTCTTTGGCCACTAGTATTGGATTCTACCTTTTTTTTTTTTTACTCCTTATTCCTCCCCCCATTACTTATCTATTTTTGTCCATAATTTTTACTCATTTGTCCATACCTTGGATAAAAGGAGCATCAGTCATAAGATTTTCACAATCACATGGTCACATTGTAAAAGCTATATATAGTTATATAATTGTCTTTAAGAATCAAGGCTACTGGAACACAGCTCAACAGTTTCAGGTTCTTCCCACCAGTCACTCCAATACACCATAAACTAAAAAGGCATATCTATGTAATGCATAAGAATAACCTCCAGGATAACTTCTTGACTCTACTTGAAATCTCTCAGCCACTGAAACTTTCTTTTGTCTCATTTCTCTCTTCCTGCTTTTGGTCAAGAAGGCTTTCTCAATCCCATGTTGCTGGGTCTTGGCTCATCCCAGGTGTCCTGTTCCACATTGCCAGGGAAATTTCCACCCCTGGGATTCATGCCCCATGTAGGGGGAGGGCAGTGAATTCACTTTAAAGAGAGAGGTTTTAAAGAGAGAGGTCACATCTGAGAAACAGAAGAGATTCTCTGGGATTGACTCTTAGGCATAATTACACATAGGCTTAGGTTCTCCTTTGCAGAAATAAGTTTCATAGTGGTGAGCCCCAAGATCAGGGGCTTGACCTATTAAATTGGTTGTTCCCAATGCTTATGAGAATATCAGGTATTTCCCAAGTGGGGAGTTAAATATTTCCTCCTTTCTTCCCTAAGGGAACTTTGCAAATATTGTTTTGTTCTCTGCCCAAGTTACTGTGGGATGCCCAAATTATACAGTTAGGGCATCACACTAACCTGTATAAACCAACAAGACCTCTCTTCGTATTCAAGATACCATGTAATCGTGGTGTTTGACTAAACTGACCATACAAGCCAAACCAGATAGCATGCTATCAAAATATAAGTTTTGCACCATATAAACACCTCTTCCTTTGTTCTCACACAGAATTTGAAGCTTTAAAATATAGACCATATCATTCTTTATCCTGTACTCTGATTTACCTTAGTCCTATCCTGTTCAGCTTCATTCATGTCTCTAGTTGAAGTCTGATCGCTTTTCCAGTTTTTGTTGCTGAATGGAGTAATGCTGCCTTTCATAGTTTCAGAACTCTTAACTCTGAGTCTCAAACCTCACGCAAATACCTGAGGTTCAAGGGAATGACCACTTATACACATAGCTCAGCATCTCAGGAATTAGAAATCACAGTTACAGCTTGGGAATAGAGGTGGTTGCTATAAGTGATTTCAATCTAGGACCCTTAACAGTAGGCCCCAACCTGAAAACCCATGCTCTAGACTTCAATTCTCCAAGTTTGCATATTATAGTCAATCCATATGAGTGAGACATGATAATATTTGTCTTTTTGTTTCTGACATTTCATTCAACATACTTTCCTTAAGGTTCACTCGCCTAGTTGCATGCTTCACAATTTCATTCTTTCTTGAAGCCCCTCAGTAGTCCATTGTATGTATACACCACAGTTTCCCCTTGCATGTACCCTTAGGCCACCTCCATCCATTTCAAATCATGATCACTGATGTCATAAACACCAGTGTGCAAATGTCCCCTGGTGTCCCCACTCCCAGTTCCTCCAAGTATACACCTAGCAATGGGGCTGCAGATTGCAGGCAATCACACACCTAGCCTCCTGTGGAGCCACCACACTGAGAGACAGTACTTTTTTTTCCCTTTGTCTTCTTGACACTTTCCATTCCCCATTTGGGAGCAAAAATAGTTTGGAAAAGTCACAAATTTATGGCTCCAGCCCTCAACAACAGCAACAAAACCCTTGTAATCCCAGAGAAATGGAAGAACCAGATGTCCAGAGTTACACCATAATACTCAGAATGTCCAGCTCCCAATAAAAAAAAAATTACAAAACATTAAAAGAAACAGGTAAACATGGCCCACTCACCAGAAAAAAAAAAGGACTTGGCAGAAAAACATTCCTGAGAAAGCTCATACATTGGAACTATCAGTCAAAGACCATCTTAAATATAATCAATGAGGAAATTCATATATAAAGAATCAAAGGAGATTAGGAAAATAATGTCTGAGCAAAATAAAGAGATGGAAATTATTAAAAGGAACAAAGTTTGGAGTTTCAAAGTAGAGTAATTGAAACAAAAAACTCACTGGACTGATTCAACAGCAGATTTGAAGAAGCAGAAGAAAGGATTAGCAAACAAAGATAAGAGAATAGAAATTATTTAGAATGAGAAGCAGAAAGAAAAGATAATGAAGAAAAATGGACTGAGCCTGAGGGACCCATGGGACACCATCAAACAGACATATGCATCAATGGAGTGCCAGACGAGCAAGAGAGAGAGAGACAGGGGAAGAAAAAATATTTGAAGAAATAATGGCCAAAGACTTCTCAAATATGATGAAAGACATGAATATACACATCTGGAAAGCTCAGTGAATTACAAGCAGGATAGACTCTAAGAGGTCTATACCAAGACACATTAGAGTGATACCATCAAAATCCAAAGAAAAGGAGAGGATTTTGAAAGCAGAATAGAGAAGTGACTTGTCACATACAAGTGATCCCCAATGAGTTTACATATAGTATCATATCATCTGCGAACAGTGAGAGTTTTACTTCTTCCTTTCCAACTTTGATGCCTTGGATTTCTTTTTCTTCTCTAATTGCTCTGGCTAGAACTTCCAACACAATGTTGAATAACAGTGGTGATAGTGGACATCCTTGTCTTTTTCCCGATCTTAGGGGGAAAGTTTTCAGTTTTTCCCCATTGAGAATGGTGTTAGCTGTGGGTTTTTCATATATTCCCTTTATCATGTTGAGGAAGTTCCCTTCTATTCCTATCCTTTGAAGTGTTTTCAACAGGAAAGGATGTTGAATTTTGTCAAATGCCTTTTCTGCATCAATCGAGGTGATCATGTAGTTTTTCTGCTTTGATTTGTTGATATGGTGTATTATGTTAATTGATTTTCTTATGTTGAACCATCCTTGCATACCTGGTATGAATCTTACTTGGTCATGGTGTGTAATTCTTTTAATGTGCTGCTGGGTTCGATTTGTTGAGGGTTTTTGCCTCTATAGTCATAAGAAAGATTGGTCTGTAGTTTTTTTTTTTTTTTTGTAGTATCTTTGACTTTGGTATGAGGGTGATGTTGGCTTTGTAGAATGAGTTAGGTGGCTTTCTCTCCTCTTCAGTTGTTTTGAAGAGTTTGAGCAGGATTGGTACTAATTCTTTCTGGAACGTTTGGTAGAATTCACATGTGAAGCCATCTGGTCCTGGACTTTTCTTTCTTGGGGGGCTTCTTAATGACTGATTCAGTTTCTTTACTTGTGATTGGTTTGTTGAGGTTGTGTATTTCTTCTCGAGTCAAAGTCGTTGTTCATGCCTTTCTAGAAAGTTGTCCATTTCATCTACATTGTTGAGTTTATTAGCATAAAGTTGTTCATAGTATCCTGTCATTGCTTCCTTTATTCCTGTGGGGTCAGTGGTTATGTCTCCTCTTCCATTTCTGATCTTATTTATTTGCATCCTCTCTCTTCTTTTTTGTCAATGTTGCTAAAGGCTCATCAATCTTATTGATTTTCTCATAGAATCAGCCTCTGGTTTTGTTGATTTTCTCGATTGTTTTCATGTTCTCAATTTCATTTATTTCTGCTCTAATCTTCATTATTTCTTTCCTTTTGCTTGCTTTGGGGTTAGTTTGCTGTTCTTTCTCTACTTCTTCCAAGTGAACAGTTAATTCCTCAATTTTTGCCCTTTCTTCTTTTTTGATATAGGCATTCAGGGCAATAAATTTCCCTCTTAGCACTGCCTTTGCTGCATCCCATAAGTTTTGATATGTCATGTTTTCATTTTCATTTGCCTCGAGATATTTACTGATTTCTCTTGTAATTTCTTCCTTGACCCACTAGTTGTTTAAGAGTGTGTTGTTGAGCCTCCACATATTTGTGAATTTTCTTGTACTCTGCCTATTATTGATTACCAACTTCATTCCTTCATGATCTGAGAAATTGTTTTGTATGATTTCAATCTTTTTAAATTTATTAGACTTGTTTTGTGACTCAGAATATGGTCTATTCTTGAGAATGATCCATGAGCACTTGAGAAAAAGGTGTATCCTGCTGTTGTAGGGTGTAATGTTCTATAAATGTCTGTTAAGTCTAGCTCATTTATTGTATTATTCAAATTCTCTGTTTCTTTATGGATCCTCTGTCTAGATGTTCTGTCCATTGATGAGAGTGTGGAATTGAAGTCTCCAACTATTATGGGGTAGATATGTCTATTTCTTTTTTCAGTGCTTTCAGTGTTTGCCTCTGAAATGTATTTTGGAGCATTCTGGCTTGGTGCATAAATATTTATGATTGTTATGTCTTCGTGCTGAATTGTTCCTTTTATTAATACATAGTATCCTTCTTTGTCTCTTTTAACTGTTTTACATTTGAAGTCTAATTTGTTGGATATTAGTATAGCTACTCCTGCTCTTTTCTGATTATTATTTGCATGAAATATCTTTTCCCAGCCTTTCACTTTCAACCTATGTTTATCCTTGGGTCTAAGATGTGTTTCCTGTAGACAGCATATAGATGGGTCCTGTTTTCTAATCCATTCTGCCAGTCTATGTCTTTTGATTGGGGAGTTTAATCTATTAACATTTAGTGTTATTACTGTACGAGTACTACTTTCTTCTACCATTTTGTCCCCCAATGAGTTTAACAGCAGATTTCTCATTAGAATCCATGGAGGTCAGGAGACAATGGGATGACATATTTAAACTTAGAGAAAAATCTGTCAACAGAGATTTCTGAATTCGGCAAAATTATCTTTCAAAAATGAAGGCAGGGATGGGGCAAGATGGTGGTGTAGTGAGGTGTGGAATTTAGTTCATCCTCCAGGGAAGCTAGTAAACAGCCAGGAACTGTATGGAACAACTGTTGGGGGGACTTCAGTGACTGATCTGGAATGGGTAAAATGGCTTTTTTCCACACAGAATAGTAAGTCTTCCAAGCTGTCTTGGTTCGTGCCCCTCTCTCATGGGCACAGCAGGCTGGTTCCCTGAGGGAAAAAGAAACAGAATTTACTAGAAGCAAGGGAGGTAGCCCAACCAGGCTACAACTGCAGAATTAATTAACAAATTGGGACTGCTGAAAGCAGGCCCCAAGCACAGATAAACCTTTAGTAAATACTAAAGGAATTGGAAGTTTTGCTCCAGCAGAGAGGGGGCAGGACTGACAGGAAAAAAAACAACAAAAAAAAAACAGAGGCCTTTTAGTTGGACAGCACAAAATACTGAAAGAAGGGCAGGGCCCCAAGAAAGGGGCCACATAGAGCCTGGGGACACACAGAGCTTGTACCAACTCTGGCTCTTGATTGGCAAACCCAGGGAGCTGAGGGTCTGGATCTGAAAAGACTTTTTTTTTTTAAACTTAACTCATTAGATAGAACTGTAAGCATTCTTAGGCTTCAGCATAGGCCCAGGCAAGGGTGGCATTAAGGCATGTCTGAGAGACAAAGTAACTAGTCAGTTGAATGGAGATAATCCCCTAAAGAGTGTATCTTCTCCAAGACAAGGGGTCAGGGCTCAGCTCAAGTGGCATCCCTCCTTCAGGGAACTCAGGCCCCAGGGACTAGAAAAAGGAAGCATCCTAAGCCCACTTTCTTCCTCAGCCTCTGTCTCAACCACACCACTAGCAGGGTAAGGCTGCTGAGAATTCAAGGCATCACATCACTTTATGCTGATGGGAAGCTGCGAGCTAACAAGTGCCACATGCTGGGCAGGATAGGAAAAGCACAGAGAATAGAGGTTTCATAGGAAAATCTCACAACCTGCTGGGTCTCACCCTCAGGGAAAACTGATGCTGATTACACCCTCCTTCTGAGACTTGGGCCTGTCTGGTCTGGGAAAATCTGACCGGGTTGATGATATCTGAGGAGACCCTCCTCAAAAAAAAGGTCCCATACAGACAGGGCAAGAAACAGAAAAACAAGAGCTGAAGAATTCTGATCAAACAGAAGCTATGCTAGAGGTCTAAAATAAGTTGAACTGAATGCCAAAGAACAGGTAGAAAACAAATCCAACCAACAAGAAAATCCTAGGTAAAAGAGTGAAAATGACCTCCAGAATAAACTAATTAATGAAATCAAATGCCTAAACACCAGCTAAAAATGAGTCATACTAGGAAAGCCAAAGATATGGCCCAGTCAAAGGAACAAACCAACAACAAGGAGATTCAGAGAGAGCAGAGAATGCTGCAGCACCATGAAGCAGAGTCCATCATCCAGCGCTTTGGAGATGAAGAAGGAAAATGCCTCCCAGGGAGCTTCATGAAACAGGAAGCCAGGAAAGAAAGCTAGCAGACAACGCCATGTTCACCATGTGCCCTTTCAGCCAAGAGAGAAGGCCTGAGTGTGTTCACCATGTGCCTTCTCAGATGAGAGAGAGACCTTGAACTTCATCGGCCTTCTTGAACCAAGGTGTCTTTTCCTGGATGCCTTTGATTGGACAGAGTCCACTAGACAGCGACCTTTGGAGATAAAGAAGGAAAATGCCTCCCGGGGAGCTTCATGAAACAGGAGGCTAGGAGAAGAAGCTAGAAGATGATGCTGTGTTTGCCATGTACCCTTCCAGATGAGAGAGGAACCCTGACTATGTTTGCCATGTTCCTTTTCAGAAGAGAGAGAAATTCTAACTGTGTTTGCTATGTGCCCTTCCACTTGAGAAAGAAACCCAGAACTTCATCGGCCTTCTTGAACCAAGGTGTCTTTCCCTGGATACCTTTGATTGGATATTTTTATAGACTTGTTTTAATTGGAACATTTTCTCGGCCTTAGAACTGTAAACTAGCAACTCATTAAATTCCCCTTTTTAAAAGCCATTCCATTTTTGGTATATTGCATTCCAGCAGCTAGCAAACTAGAACATGCCCCAAAACACCAGGATATAAATTCTTCTCTACTGTTCATGAAACATTCTCCAGGATAGATTATATACTGTGGCACAAAACAGGTCTTTATAAATTTTAAAACATTGAAATTATTCAAAGCACTTTCTCTGATCACAATGGAATGAAGCTGGAAATCAATAACTACCAAAGAATGAGAACTTTCACAAATATTTGGAGATTAAATAACATACGCTAAAACAACCAGAGGGTTAAAGAAGAAATTGCTAAAGAAATGGTAGATATCTGGAGATGAATGAAAATGAGAATATAACATATTAGGATTTATGGGATGCTGCAAAGGCTGTTCTGAGAGGGAAATTTATTGCCCTAAATGTCTATATGAAAAAAAAGAAAGGGCAAAAATCGAGGACTTAACTGTCCACCTGGAGGAACTTGAGAAATAACAGAAAAGTAACCCCAAAGCAAATAGAAGAAAAGAAATAAGAAAGATTAAAGCAGGGTTATATGAACAGGAGAACAAAAGAACAACAGAACCAATAAAACCAAAAGTTAGTTCTTTGAGAAAATCAATAAAATCGATGGACACTAACAAGGCTGACAAAGAAAAAAAGAGAGAAGAAGCAAATAAACAAAATCAGAAGTGGGGCCAAGATGGCGGCTTTGCAATCTGTGCGTTTTAGTTCATCCTCCAGAACAACCACTAAATAACCAGAAACAGTACAGAACAGCTCCCAGAGCCACGATAGTGACTGGACACACAGTGTACCCCAGTCTGGACCAGCTGGACCGACTGCGAGTCTCCGGAACCGTGAGTTCCCCAAGCCGCGGCAGCCAGCGGCCGGTGCCCCTCTCCCACAGGTGGCTTCCCGGAGGGAAAGGAAAGAGAATCTAACAGTAGCAGGGACTGAGTCCAACCAAACACCAATTGTGGCATTAATAAACAAATTCTGACTACTAAAAATAGGCCCCCAGCTCACGGGAAATTGGTCAAGGCAGAGGTTGCTTATTGGGCTAACCGAAAAAGAGGAAAGAGGACAAAACGGGGATTTCTGTGGCTGTTTCTATGGAGGCTTGGCTGCCTCTGGATTCAGTGGTGGGACTACTCGGGCTGCAACTGCCCCACGCATAGGCAGAAACAGACTGCTTTTAGGGCTATCTCCCACCTGTGCCTTCCCCAGGGGAGGGGTGAAGCCCAACTTAGGTGGAATCCCTCTCTCAAGGAACTCAGACCCCAGGGCTTGGCAATTTGAAGCCATTAAAACCAGCCTACAACCTCTCCTCTGTCTCCACCATGCCCCCAGCAGAGAGAGACTTCCAAAGTCAAAGGAGCCGCAACATCTTTTGCTGGTGGGACCTGCAGGCAGACAAGTGCCACATACTGGGCAGGATAAGAAAAACAGAGCCCAGAGACTTCACAGGAAAGTCTTTCAACCTGCTGGGTCTCACCCTCAGGGAAAACTGATGCAGGTGACTCATTCCCCCTGATAGGAGGCCAGTTTAGTCCGGGAAAACCCTGCTGGAGTCTGTAATACCTATGTAGACCCTCCTAAGGGTGGGGAGGGAAAAGGCACCTTACAAGCAGGACAAGAAACAAGAAAACAAGAACTGAAAAATTATCCTCTGTTAAACAAAACTTAAGCTAGAGGCCCAGAAAAAGCTGAACAGATAGACAACAAACTCATCTAGCAACAAAACCCTAGGTAAGATAAGTGAAAGCAATCTCCAGAATAAACTAACTAAGGTAATTAAATGTCTAGATGCCAGCAAAAAATAACAAATCACACCAGGAAAATTGAAGATATGGCCCAGTTAAAGGAACAAACCAATAGTTCAAATGAGATACAGGAGCTGAAACAACTAATTCATAGTATATGAACAGAAATGGAAAAACTCATCAAAAACCAAATCAGTGAATTGAGGGAGGACATGAAGAAGGCAAGGAATGAACAAAAAGAAGAAATGGAAAGTCTGAAAAAACAAATCACGGAACTTATGGGAATGAAAGCTACAGTAGAAGAGATGAAAAAAACAATGGAAACCTACAATGGTAGATTTCAAGAGACAGAGGTTAAGATTAGTGAACTGGAGGATGGAACATCTGAAATCCAAAAAGAAACAGAAACTATAGGGAAAAGAATTGAAAAATATGAACAGGGACTCAGGGAATTGAATGATAATATGAAGTGCACAAATATACGTGTTGTGGGTGTCCCGGAAGGACAAGAGAAGGGAAAAGGAGGAGAAAAACTAA
>PVIY010015063.1:0-54926 GCA_004026745.1 Myrmecophaga tridactyla
TCAGTGGGGATGGGAGGCAGAGGAGGGGGACTCGCCTTGCTTTTCTATACCGAGATGCTGGGGGAGGGTGTTGGAGGAGTGGGGGGGGGTGCGAGTGGGAAGGGCCCTCTGTGCGTCTCTCTATGGGGATGGAGGGGGGATGGAGTTGGCGAGTAGGGGTGGGGAGAGTGGGGGATTTCAGCTTCCGCGGGGAGCCAAGGGAAGCAAGAGGAAGGTTCCATCGCAGGGGTTGAGCCTTAGAACGTGGGTTTTCAAAAGTACAGGGTGTGACCTTTCCGTCTCAAAAGGCGTGAAATCCCTACAAGGTGCAGTCTGTTGTAGGCTCCAGGAGAGAGGATTTTGCTTTCGAAGTTTCCCTTTCTCTTCCATTCCTCGCGGCCTTTTCCCAGGCATTTAGGACTAGGTAGAGGTTTGAAAGTCAGCAAGGCTAAGGACAAGGCTGTGTGGTTCGTGTTCAGTGCTATATTATTTTCTGCCTTTGGGAATGTGCGGGTTTCTCAGGTTTTGTTTTGATTGCCCTTTACAATAAAAACCCTGTACTAGGGAGACCCCTTGGGAAAAGAAGAGAGCTAGGTTTATTAAGGGAACTCCAGGTTTGGTTTTTGAATTTCCGGAAGGGCAAGAGAGAAGTCATTGTAGCATTTTGCTTGGCTTTCAGAAGGGTAGAAATAGTAGAATAAACGTACGTCTTTGCTGGAACTTCCCTATATTCATTTAAATTATTCCGCTGGGATTATCTGTGCCCCCTTTGATTTGAATTTGGAATGGATCCAGTTTTGCTAATTGGAGCCATCGTTTTGTAATTGCCCGTGATTCTTCTCTGGGTTATCAAATCTATGACAAGCCTATAGAACAGCAGGAATAATATTTTTTTCGTTATCTTGATTGACAGTGTTAATGTAAGTTTTTGTTGTTCCTTGGAATGTGAATTTGTGGAATAGGACAAGTTTAAATTATGGGTCCCTTGGAATTTTGCAAAACCTTTCCTTCCCAAGCTCTCCAGATACCAACCGTCCCCATTCTTGATGCTGAAGCCTTCCTTGCAAGGGCTTCTGGGATGGTAGCTTTGCCTTTGGAAAATCATGCTCATGTTTGTTTAAGAAGAATACATATTAAAAAGGCATTGACTTTAATGTGGCGAGGCTATAGTGCTTTCCCATTTTGGTTACATAAGGTTCCAATCTAGTCTTTACCTTCAGTCCTTAAAAATGCTTATTTAACATTTTTAGGAGCAAATATAATCTTTATGCAACAGGAAATTGGTCAGATTGTTAGGCCATGATTTGAGCAAACCACTCACAATAAGTACCTAGTCTTAAGAGGACTGTATAGATTCTGTAACCATATATGGTTTTTGAAATTCTAACTTACCATTTCCATATTTAATTTTTGGAGAAGGAAAATATTTTGTTTCAACCAAATCTAGATTTTTGAGTGACACTTTAGCAAAATTTTTGAGTTTGTGATTTAAATTGGTAAACTTCCTGTAGAATACCAGTGCTGTGGAGCTAATTTAATATATATTAAACTAATGGTCCACTTAAATAAGATAATTATTCATTTAATGGAAGTGTTAAACTGGAAATGGTTAAGTGAAAATAGAGATTTTTTGGTCTCCAAAATTGACTCAGAAGCACTTATTTCCATTATTGTATTACCATTTGTATGTTAATATGATATGCCCGGGGGACAATCTGAAAATAGTATTTTTATAATACAGTTCAAGCCTGATTTCCCCCCCCCCCAGGAGTGGAAAGTTGAGAGTGGTAAAATCTTTTACAGAGACACGTGTTGTTTGATAGTAAGCACTAACTTTCTCTCAATACAAAAGGAATAAATGGAGTCGTTTACCTGTTTTTTTGAGAACCCGTTGTTTGTCCTGTGGGACTAGAAGTAAAAACATGAAGAAATTTTAGAAACTAATGAAAGAATGATGAAATATCTTCCTAAATATTCTTCAGGATTTTGTGAATATCCATTTGGAAAATATTTTGTAAGTCAAGCCTCTGTGTGAGAAACTGACCCTCCCCTAGAAAGTTTGACACTGAAAAAATAACAGTTTGTTGAATGAATAGCAGTTAATCTTCTGAGACTGATCCCTGTTTTCCTGCTCTCCACCTCTGGGATCCATTCTTCCCAACACTCCTTCCTTGGCTTTTATAACCTTGGGCGAGTGGAACAAATGTGCTTGCTTGAACTTTAGGCCTTATCTCTTTGCTTGCTTTCCCTAACTTTTGCCTGAAATTTTTTTTTTTTTTGGTAGTTGAACTTTCCAGTTGTTTGGATTTGGAGTAAAAGGAAGTAGACTATAATTATTTTCTTTTAAGCCTTTGAAAGATTTTTTTCTTTCAGCTCCTGTTGGATGAGAGCACAGAAAGGTTTTTGTTATTTTTTTGTCAATAGAGTACTTAATTAAGCAGAATATATGACCATTCATTTATTTAGCAAACATTTTCTGCCTCACCTCCTCTGTTGGAAACTCTGTGCTAAGTATGGAGGTACACAGTGGATTAAAAGATGGCTTCTGCCTAGTCATTAAAATGAAAAATAGACATTGAATTTATTGTGAATAACCTCAAGAGTTGTCCAGCGTCTCTTGGACGTTAACATTGTATTTTATGTAAGTGAAACACGCTTCAACCACGCAAACAATGGAGTCATTTCTTTCCAGTGGATTAGTCACTTCATAAATTCTGTCTCACCTTCCCAGCTAAGACATACTTTTTTTTTCATTTTTTTGTAATAACGTGGTTTCTCAGTCATCTATTTTTTTTAAGATAAATTTTATGCAACATCAAGAACACATAGATTTCTTGATGTTTAAAACTTGGCTTTAGTATCACTGCATGAAGTAATGGAAAGTGGATAGCCAGCATCCCTTCCTGTGACTTAGAGCAACTTCTGATTCCAGGTTGGGCAAAAAAAAAAAAAAAAAAAATCATATTCTGTGGTCAAGTTTGAATTATGGTTAATAATGGATGCTGGAAACCCAGAAGAGTGGGATAATACTGAATAGTATCTCAAATAAACCTTTGGCCTCCTGTAGCGCTACCTGCCGAGATCGTGGCAGTTTTGCCTCCCAGAGGACATTTATCAAGATATGGAGACAGTATCACAACTAGGGGTGGGGTGGGGAGGGATGGGGTGGCGCACTACTGGCATCTAGTGGGTAGAGGCCAGGAATGCTGCTGATCATCCTACAGTGCACAGGTCAATCCCCCAGAATAAAGAATTATCCAGCCTCAAATGTCATTAAGAGCTGAGGTTGTAATTTCCTCTCCAAAATGCAGTAAAATGTAACTTCTGGAGGGTAGAGAACAATAACAGTGTCTTGCTGTGACTCTCAGTAGTTGGCTGAGCTCACTTTACAAGTCTTAAGTGACTAGTTCCTATACACTGACTTAACTAATCCGAAGAATAATAACAGTTAACCTTTTAGGTACTCTGCATCAGACGCTTATCTCCATTATGTAGTCTCTTCATTTTATAAGTAAGGCATCGGGCTCAGAGAGGTAAAGTAACTTGTCCTAGCTTTCCCCACTGGCGAAGGGTGGAAGTAGAAATCAAAATTAAGATTGTCTTACTCCTCCAAAGTTCACGGTTTTGACCACGACATCCTACGTTTTCTCTTGCAGCATGCTCCATTCAAAAACCTGCTTTGAAAAATGACAAATTATGACATTTCCTGTGTAGCATTGAGCTTACTTGAGTAATTAAAACCATGACTTGAATTTGATCATACTTGGGGAAAGTGACAAGGAATAAGGGTAATAGGAGACCCAACATGAATTGAATACCCATTACAATTTCAGAAAGTAACTCTTCGGATTTATACCCATGTTCTAATTTGATCCTCACAGCAGCTCTGTGAAGTAGGTATTATGAGAAGAACCAGAGAGGTTAGCTGAGTAAGTTGTCTAAGATTGCACAATTAATAAGCAGCAGAGTTGGGATTCATGTTCCACGATGAAGCCAGTCTCCTTGCTGCTTGCTCTAAAGGTTGGGAATTGGGATTGAAGGGGATGAGCTGGAGAGAAGAGAGTAACTAGTTCTGGGTGAAAAATAATTTCAGAAATAGCTGTAGTAAACAGTGGACTATCTGTATGCAGAAAATGGAGAGGTGAATTGTTGTACCTTCGTCAGATGGTGAGAATTGAGTTCGGCATGGCATTTGTTCTAGAGATGTACCCAGATCAAGACTGATTGGAATTTTGGATAACTTCACTTTCTGTCGTATCCGGATTTTTCAAACAGTGGTTTGATAACCGTGAAACTGGAAATTACCTAATTATGTTTAAATCCTTTCAGCAGCTCACTTTCTACTTTTCTTAGGACTGTTGCATAGAACTTGGTAATGACGGCATTTGGTCTTCTCATCTTTTTCCGCAATTTAAACATTTGTGTTTGCGATGGAAGTTGTCTTATAATAAACGTCATCAGATTCATGCTTGTGCTTTCCATATGGGGGTGTGTGTTTTGTTTTGACAGCTAAATATTTATTTTAACTTTTGATGTGTTGTGTTGGAGAACATAAAAAGAGGAAAAATAAAAAAAAACAGCTCAATAGCAATCATATTTAGTCTGGCAAGCATTTTGTGTGTGTGTGTGTGGGCATAAGAAGGACCTCATGTTTCATTTCATTTACTTTAAATTGCAAAGGAATTTTAACCATGATTTTCAAGGGCCAGGATGCTGGGGGAAAAAATGTTACTTAAAGAAAATGCATGTTTTGATTTCCACATAGGACAGTGAACCATAGATTCTGATTACAATAATATGTCCTTATCAGTGGCTAAGGAAGTTCAAATAGAATCAAGAGGCTGTCTTGGAGGTTACTCTGATGCAAGCTTCAGCTAGATATTGCTAATTGCCATGGTTTGCCAAACCCCAAACTACGTTATTCTTGTTAGCCCTAAAGAACACCCAGGGCTCTATCTGAGATTCTACAAAAGTTCCATGCACAAAGATTACTTTTCAGAAACCTACAACCTCCAGATGGTTCCTAGGCCAGAGAAATCCTGAAATGCTAAGGGCCCAGCCTCTCCAGAACATCAACTAGTTCCACCCTCCTATTATTAACAGCCCCTTCCAACAGGAAAAAGTTAGAATGGGCAGAGCCCAAATACCCCTAAATATTGGGAGAAAGATCAAAGGAGAAGGAGAAGTTATTCCAGAGAAGATAAGATTTAACAAATGACTATGACTGCTGATTCATTATATTGTTATTTCTTTTGGTTTAGTCTCCTGTGTCTTGCAGCACCTATGAGGAAAAACCTGAATTTTTGGAACTGTAGCCCATACCAAAATCTGAAATCTGTTCTGTAACTACTTGTTAAACAATGTGCTTTGAAATTGCTTTATATATATATGTATATATATATATATATATATTTCATAATAAAAAATATTTTTTAAAAAGTAAATCAAATAATAGTTTTCTTCCCCTTAAAACACTAAAATGCTTCCCCCTTCTTGCAGAGTAAAAGTCACAGTCTTTAAAAATAATAATAATAAGGTCTTGATTGTGTCAGTAGCAATCAGTCATGATCATAATGACTGAAATGGGAAAGCCCAGCTGTCATGCTTCACACACACACACACCCACTTCATTTTACAGATGAGGAAACTGAGGCTCAGCGAGGTTAAGCCTCTGGTCCAAGGTCATACGGCGTGTTTGTCGGAGTTCCAGTGTGAATTTTTAGGTCTTCTCCATATGGTAACTATTTCCTAATCAAAAACTCTTCCCAGTCAAGAACGTTCTGGTGGCCTGTCCCTCCAAATAACAAGCTTTTATGATAGAAATATATTAACCATATACTAAAGCATATTGAAAGGTCAGTATTTCCTAACTTCAGAAAATGATGGAAACGTTTTTGAACCATACAGACAGTTTTATGTATTGTTTGCTTTATTCAAATGGAACATTAGTGATGGGGAAGCTCTTGCATCAACATCTGTCCCTGGTTTGCTTTCCTCTGGCCCCTGGGACAAGAACCAAGAGGTGATATGTATAATGACAGAAAAATTTTAAAAATGACTTTAGGAGTCTTTAGGGATGGTAGCCTGAAAGACCACATTGCTTCATGAAAGTATTTTTGTATGTGTCCTTTTTAGACTTAAATAGGGTTGAAATTGTGGGAAGGAGACGTTAAAGACTGTATCTGATAGGAAGTTAAAAAATTGAAGCAAATGGTGGCCGTATGGCTTCATTTAAATACACATATATGTGTGTATACACGCGTGCTCGCACGCACACACACACACACAGGATTGTTATTTTAATCTGGCACTATTCAAAATTAAGTTCTTTAGCCTTTCTTGTTTTCTTTCCCTGCCTCTCTTCGTTTCTTTGTGTAGCTGTGTGATTCACTCTTTGTGTCTCCCTTGCATGCACGTTTTTAGGGAGGGTCCATTTGACTCTGCCCACTTTGCTTTTCCCCAGCTCTCACGGCATCCACAACCCTCTATCACATTTATCCACCATTGCATCTTTCTATTATCAGTTGCCTTTGCCGGTTTTGAAGTTACCCCAATGTGGACTGGGCTAGGTCCGTTTTTCAGCTTAGGATGGGCAGGGAAGCTGATCTCCAGGGCAGGTGTGGGGTGAGAAGAGCTGATATGGCCCTACACAGAAATGCCATCGACAGAATAGAATTAAACAAAATACCTACAGAGACGTCAGTCGGCTTCATATACATGTAAACCTGTGAACACAGTATTATCCCTTCTGGACAGCCAGGGCCCCAGCAAATGCTAAAGCCACTTGAAAATAATGAATATGGATGCTCATTGCCAAGGGCTTACTATGTGAACAAATGAGAAAATTGTACCCTTGCCTAGGGGTGTGTTTTTAAGTCGTTTTTTGCTACTGCTCCTCATTATTGCCTGCTAATGAATATGTGCGTTGTCAGTAAGAGGCCAGCTCTTCCCAGCTTCCTGTAGTACGCTGTGTATTTTTCTTCTAAAAATGGATTTTCCTCCCCTGAGATTTGCTTCTATCTCATTTTTAAACTACTGTGAATAAATCACACAGATAGAAGATGTATGTTCTTTTCTTAGTGCAGTGAAACTTAGGAAAAAGAATGATCAACAAATAAGAATGATCAACAGTAAGTCTTTGTTGGCAGTATTTTACTTCCTGTAGAATTTGTATTTTATTTACCCACATAGAAACTCTCTGGGTGTTATACATATTCTAAGGCATAAAATTGGTCTACAGACATCCTAATCACAAGAATTTATAGTATCCACAGGCTTTTAAATTTACTTTTGAATACTCAGAAATGATAGCCGGGAATGCAGAGGTTTTGTTGTCAAGGTTGTTTTGAAAGGGACGGTACAAAACTAAATGTCTATACTTGATTAATTAATGTCTTCTCATTCTCTTTCAGTTTTCAAGTATGGATAAGGCTGCTTGACTCCTGTCAAATTTGAAATGTGTGATTTATTCAGAGACATTAAGGATTGGTTTGTCAGTGAACCTCTGCCAATTCTGGTTTTACACATAATTCTTATTTAAAAAGCTGATTGCAGCTGCCGTGGCTCAGCAGGCAGAGCTCCGACCTGCCGTGCTGGAGGTCTGGAGTTCGATCCCTGGTGCCTCCTGCCCATATGAAAAAAAATATTAAAAAAAAAAAAAAAAGCTGATTGCTCTCCGCATTTGCCTATAGACATAATCCCTCATCTACGCATGCATCCGGCCAGGTGAACTGAACTAACAGGTTTCCACCGAGGTTTCTCAGAGAATAAAGTGCAAACAGACACATGCACACACAGACGCACACACAAATTATATCGTACAAAAATTTTACGTCATTAAGCCATAGTAGTGCATTTAGACATTTGAATTTTAAAAATTTATGTTTTTCAGCAGTTTCTAAGGACTACCTGTAAATGATTGTAGTTTCAAACACTTAAAAGGATAAAATTGATTAAATTTCTCAGCCTAAAAGCTTTTTAGAAACTAAAGAGGTACGTTTTGTTTTCTACTTTTTTTATTGTGTAACATATATGCAAAGCATAGAAAGAAAAAAGCAGTAGTTTTCAAAGCACTCTTCAACAAGCAGTTACAGGACAGATCCCAGAGTTTGTCATGGGCTACTATACCATCATCTCAAGAGTTTTCCTTCTAGCTGCTCCAGAATATAGGAGGCTAGAAGGAATAAATATTTTTTTTATCATTGCAATCGACTTTTTTTTTCTTATTTCTGAAAAATAACATATATACAAAAAAGCAATAAATTTCAAAGCACAGCACAACAATTGTAGAAGAGATTTCAAAGTTTGGTATGGGTTACAGTTCTACAATTTTGGGTTTTTACTTCTTGCTGCTATAAGATACTGGAGACTAAAAGAAATACCAATTTAATGATTCAGCAATTGCATTTGTTTGTTAAAACCTACCTTCTCTGTATAACTCCACCATCACCTTTGATCCTTCTCCCACTCTTTAGGGGTATTTGGGCTATGCCCATTCTAACTTTTTCATGTTGGAAGGGCTGTCAATAATGGGGGGGGGGTGGGTAGGGAGATGGAACCAGCTGATGTTCTGGAGAGGCTGACCCCTCTAGGTTTCAGGACTTACCTGGTCCAGGGACCCATCTGGAAGTTGTAGGTTTTGGAGAAATACCCTACTGCCTGGAACCTTTGTAGAATCTTATAAAATGCCCTAGGTGTTCTTTAGGATTGGCTGGAATGGTTTTGGTTGGGGTTTAGCAAGAGAACCACTTTTTAAACTTAGATTTGAAAATTTGTGAATGTATCTGTGTCCAAAGACAAAATTTATAAGTGAAACACAATTTCCTTCTCTACTTTCTTGTCATTTTTTTCAATTAGAGAAGTTGTAGGTTTACAGAAAAATCATGTATAAAATACGGAGTTCCCACATACCATCCAACATCTTGCATTAGTGTGGTACATTTGTTAACATTGATGAAAGAACATTTTTATCATTGTACTATTAACTAGAATTAATGATTTACATTAGGATTCACTGTGTTGTACAATCCTGTGGGTTTGTTGTTTTTTTTTTTTTTTTTTTTTTTTTGTATGCTGTATGGCAGCTCACATTTCATTATTTTTCCATCTGAATATCCCATTATGCAGCACCGTTTGTTTGGTTGGTTGGTTGGTTGGTTTTCTTTGTTTTTTGGGGAAGTGTATGGACCAGGAAGTGAACCCGGGACTCTCGCATGGCAGGTGAGAATTCTATCTCTGAACTCCCTTTGCATCCCCAATCCTATGAATTTTTAAAACAATTTTATTCTAGTAACATATATGCAACCTAAAATTTCCCTCCTCTACTTTTAAGATAAAATCATATCGATTTACTAGAACCGTTTCCTGATTGCCTAAAGATGAATACTTAAAAATTTTGCCTGCAAATAAACTACAGCATACTTATTAAATGAACTCATTACTTACTTGGATCAAAGGGAAATTACAGCCAAGAAAAGAAATAGTTCCGATAAAACGGAGAAGCAGTATATGTTCTTCTGAAATAGTTACAATGAGATATCAAATCTCCCAAGAACAGAAAAATAAAATAACCTGAACTTTGTACTTATTCATCAAGTAAAAATAAAAGATTGTAACTAAATATTTGGCACTTATATCTCTACCTCTAGCTGTTATGTGTGTATGTATGTGTATGCTAATTATATAGGAATAACCCTATCCCTTGAGCCTTCTGAAAGATTTGACACAGGTTTTAGAGGGAACTTTCTGTGCATAGGAGTACCATCTTTGTAAGCTAAATGCTAAATATTACTTTCTCATTGATATAGTCAATTGAATGAATAATTGTTAGGCAACTTAAGGTATTGAGTATTGAGATGCAGTTTTTCAGATATAATCTTGGAGGCTGTTTTTCTTACTTTTCATTTTGTGGTCATATAATTTTTTCAGACTCCTTTCAAGTTTGGAGGCATATGGGAGGTTTAGGAGTTATGAAAGGTTATTTTTCTGATGAAGTTGAATATATTTGCAGGTCTGTGTTATGACACCCTTTGAAACCATGAAGCATTAAAAATAAATGAACGATTTATGGTATAATAGTCATAGGAAACTTCTTTTTACAAGGCTAAAGCGGTTAAAATTACCTTGAGGTAAGGCTGTTGTTACTCAGAATGTCCTGTGAAGGTATTTAAAACCCTCTTTTTATGTTTGGGTTTCAGAAATGTAAAGAAGATATCAGGCATTTTTTACTAACTTATAAGTTAAGGCTCAATGTTTGTTTTTAAGTGCTTGTAAAATATGAGCAGCATTTCTTCCTCGAGTGATATAACTTACATCCTAGGCGTCTAAAAAGTGGAAGTAGGAGCTCCTTAGAGAGCTGACAGATACTGCTAAACACCGTATCTGATTGCACAATAGTTGTCCATGGACAGGTCAGTGTGAGCATTGGACTGGCATTTTCCTTGTCTGCTGTCCCCTGGAGTATCATTCCATCTTTGGGGTAGAGCAGAGCACCCGACTTGACAAATTCCCTTCCCCACAACCCAACGAGCCCTTTGTGCTCCTTGTATTTGTAGTGTTGACAAGCCACAGTGACTGTTGGAGAGCTCATACCAATTCCTTGAGCCGATATCCAGGTCAGAGTTTGATTGCTTTGGACCAAAGGTCATTATATGGCTTGGAGAAGTATAGACTGAACCCCAGAACTCCACGTAGTTGCTCACTCTGGCCAACTCCACAGTAAACCCGAGTGAAATGATTACATTTTTGAAGATACCATTGTACATGGTTCCTGTCTGTTGGAGCTGGGTAATTGTAAAGAGCAACTACAAGTATGTATTGGTATTCTGAGTTGGCTGGGAAGACAGAACATTCTATGGTAGGAGGTGGTAAATAACTGTGGGGTTGGGAGATCAGATCTGAGAGGGATATTGCAGTTGAGAAGCAGATGATGTGGTGATGTTGAAGTCACTGGAGGATGTGGCTCTTCGGGGAGCATTTCCATCTGGGTCTGTGCTAAGACCCAGGTGAAGAACTTCATGACAGTGATCTGAAAAAAATCCTAATAAAGACAGGAGCTGGCTTTAGAGTTCACCTCTAACTGAGCAAACTCTTTTTTGTATACTGGAAATAATCGATATATGGATCTGTTCTCTGTAATCATTGTCACACTAATTCGGTTGCCAAGACAATCTGTTGCTTGATGCCTGTGGCAAAACCCAATGTTGGCACAACCCAAGCATTCCTTTTAGTTACCTTTGCCATGGAGACCAAGTGCTGCCACTGAATTGATTTTGCAGCAATTCTGCCATTGTAAAGATGGCAAAAGAAACTGTCTGACCAGATCATAATGTGTTTGTTTCACAGATACAGACAGGCTAACCCAGTCATGTGGCATAATACCTTTCTAGAGGCTTCCAGTTATGTTACCTGGCTAGTGCACCTCTCACACCTTGCTGCTCACCCAACTGCTTCTTGCTACCCTCTGGCCCCTGTCAGTCTCACCCCCCCCCCCCGCATTTCCTCTTCACACTTAACGCAAGTACTTTGGAATTTTCCATTCAGGAATAAAGAAGGGCCTCAGCACACAAAATTTGGGAGGACCCTTGGCCTAAATATTCAAACTACCAAAGTGATGTGCTTTCTTATTCTCTACCTGCCAGACGTTTATTGCTGCTGGGGTTTGTTAGGTATAAAATCAGGCTCCCGGTACTTTGTAAACATTTTCTGAAGTACAGCTTGGAAAGTTGAATTTTATCACCTTATAAATGGAGTTGTTGTTCCTGCCATTTTTAAAACGCCCATAAATTTTTTATTTGCTTATTATTGTCCCTGTAGCAGATAATGTCAGCATGCATGCTGACATGTGCAGTTTACTTTATGGTGAACTGAATGGTGCAGGGCTGCCCAATTGCCAAAGCAAAAGGAAGCGTGGTTCACAGAGTGCCACACCCAGCTTATCAAAAGCAGGGGGATGAGTACTTCATAAAATGAGATCAACAGACTGAGTGCTTGGTCTATGTGACAGGGACTTGCCTAGGCTTGCTAGATGCTGTGGGGACCTTTTTTTTTCGGTGGGGGGTGAATGGTCTGGGAATCGAACCTGGGTCTTCTGCATGGAAGGCGAGCATTCTACCACTGAACCAGCCTGTGCACCCTTTTTTTTTTTTTGTAAGTATGATTTCTTCAAGCCAGGAACATCCATTTTAATTGGAGAAGCTTTTAGAGATGCATTAAGGATGTGGTAGAAAGAAGTGTGGAACTGGGTAGGGTTTGGGGTAGTTAGGAGGTTTCAATTCTTGCAGGAGTTCTGCCCCTAATCATCTGATCCCTTGGGCAAGTTACTTCTCCTCTCAGTCCAATTCTAGTTTTTTATAAAAATAGACTTGGGCTGAATCATTTCTAAGATGTTCTGTGGATTGGTTCATAAACAAATATATAAAACAGTTAAATAACAGTACAAGACAATAATAGAAGAGATTCTAGAAGATGGCACATTCTTTTTTGCCAAACAAATTGTACAGTTTCTATTTTATGTGTATAGTGCGTATATTCATACTATATTCTATTTATAGTTACAGTATTACACTAATTACTACTGTAGATGAATGTTTCTCAGAGTGGTGTCTGTGGACCAGCAGCATCAGTATCACCTGGGAGGTTGTTAGGAATGCAGATTCTTGGGCCCTACTCCAGACCTACTGAATCAGGAACGCTGAGGGTGGGGTCCAGCAATCTGTTTTAACAAGCGCCTCCTTCTCTGCACCCCTCAAGGAATTCTGATGCATACTAAACTTTAAGAACTACCGGCTGTAGGAATTTGGAGCCAGAGGTTTTCAACTTTGGCTGCTTATTCTATGAATCTGGGGGGATTTTTTTAAATCACGAATCAGGAAGGCCAGGCCACAGCTCATACCAGTTACACCCAAATCTCTTTGCTGGGGGTGGGAGGGGTGTGCGGGTCTCCCAGGCATCACTAGTTGCCATGGTTCCCCAGGAGCAGCCAAGTTTGAGAATCAGCCAAGGCCAGAATTGAGTACGGAGGAAAGACAAAAGTGAATTAGGGGATGATTGTAAGGCCTGAAGTTTCATGCCGAGAAATTTGCCCTTTAGCTTACATGGGTGGAAGGTTTTGGGGGAAAGGCTGGGATATATTCAAGGTGGTGTATTTGAAAGATTATTCTCATAGCTGTGTGACAAAGAGGGTTGATGAAGTAGCCCAGGTGTGAGAAACCATCGGTTGAATTAGGATTGTTGAAATGAGATTCGAAGGAAGAAAAAATATGACCCCACTTTTGCAGGAAAAATGGGCAGGATTTGGTGACTGTGGGGCTGACGGCAGAGTTAGAATGTCTTTAGCTTATGACTTCTGGGAGGGACATCCTAGACTTCTGGGAGGGACAGTTTAATAGATGTTACTCATCCTTTGTCCCTCTCATTGCTTTGATTATGGGGTGTCTAACTCTTGGGGGTCCTCCACAAAGCATTATATAAAAGTACACCACCTAAAAAAAAAAAAGCTAACCATGGTCATCATAGCAGGGGAAACAAACCCTGTTTTTCTTCAGCAAAAATGCTTGGAGTTATGGGAAACTTGTAAACTTGGCAATGACACATTCAAGCCTATCAGTCAATTAAGTGAATTATTTTATCATTTGTTTTATTTGGGAGCTGCTGTGTAATTAGTCATCGAAAGGACATCAGTCTCCTTATTTTTAAAACAGAACAAAAATACCATTGAACATTAGGGCAAAGGACAAGAATTTCAGGGTTTTACCTTTTGGCTTTAGCAAATATTTGCTGCTCCATTATTCTTGCTGGATTTCGCCATTTGATTTGCTGTTTTTTCTTTCTTTGTACTTTGTTCCCATTTGTTCATGCTGCCTGATCATTTTTAGCTTCCTCTGTTCTGTTTTTGATATCTTTTTTACTGTAAGTATTCTTAATGTTTTAATACTCGAGTAAAAAATAAATGTATTTTTAATTTTTATCCCCCCCATGACCAGTTCTTTAAATTTGCATCCAGAAATGGCCTATTGAAAGAGCTCCCTTCTACCTTTTGTTAATTTATAGGTTGGCCAAATTCAGAAAGGAAAATATCCTTTATTTACTACTTTAGAAACCTGTAAAAGCAAATTCAGTATTTTAAAGGGTTATATATATTCCACTACTCTAACTTTGGAAAAACAAACACTAAAAACTTGTGCACTCTTTCGTTTTCTGAAGGAGCTGCAAAAATGGGGGGGGGGAATCTAGACTAATCACAGCTTTTAAAATATGGTGTGTCTAGTAGATCCCTCCAAAAATATATATACTATCTTTTTGCAAACTGGATAAAAGTAAAACCCATATTTTTCCAAGCAGTGAAGAATATTATGATTATATCACATAAAAATAAATGTAGAGACTTGTTGGAATAAATTATTTTCCAGACATCGTATAGAATAAATATCATCATATACACTCTTTGGGATATACTCTATGCTAAATCTGAATATAAGCATGCAAAACTAGATTTTTATTATATTTCTGTAGCTGGTAATAACCTTTTTGTTTTTGTTTTATTTATTAACATATTGTTAAAGATCTGAGTCTGTTGAATCCCTTGATTATGTTGAAATTGTTAAAAATGAGGCATCCTAGGCGGGCCACGGTGGCTCAGCCGGCAGAGTTCTCACCTGCCATGCCAGAGACCCGGGTTCGATTTCCGGTGCCTGCCCATGGGGAGGGGGGAAAAAGAGGCATCCTTCATTTGAACCATTTATTTCCAATAAATTATTTTGCTTAATGAGAGCCAACTCCTCAGATCTTCTGCTAAAGGAAATGAGCCAGTGGCTCCATCCCATTTGTATTTATGATTGCATTTTATGGTAATGTGTAAAAAGTGTTTTTAATGGTATAAATGCCAGTTTCTGACTACCACGGTAGCCTGAGCATTTGGATAAAAGTAGGTAAATGAGAAGTCTTAGCAGCTGGCTACCATCACAAGTGGACCTAATTATAATTAGGGAGCTATTTGGCCGTCACCACTTTGATTTTTTTAGGTGGGAGAGAATATTCTGAAGGACATGATTAAGGAACGGTTACCATGACAATCACATTCAGAGAATTTAAAGGAGACGATGAATCTGTCAGGATCACCCATTTTGATTGATTCAGCTGGTCCTTCAGGTTCGCTCAAAAAGCTGTTGTTTCTGGATTTTAGTTTTCCACATGATTCATCCAATTGAGATCGTTGAAGCTTAGCTGTCAACAGTGTCCATGTCCACAATTCTATTGTCAGACCTGAAGGAGAGTGATTGTTTATGTTAAAGATCATGCAAAAATAACTCCTGGCTTCTTCTAGAATAATATAAATGGTTTGTCTAATTTCACTTATTAATTTTGGCAGGGTGGGATAAGAGTGACATTTATTTTAAGGCATGCCTGACCTGAAAGTGTTTGGGTTTTCTTTCCGATTACTTTGCTGTCATCACATTTTACCCAGTGTGTTTGGCTGCTCTTCTCTTTTTTATTCTTTGACTTGCATGGTGTTGTCAACACAATTAATATTATGTCTGGTCAGAGCCACAGTTACCTGCTGCTGATTTAAATGAAGGGCACACAGATATACCTCCCGTTAATTCCCTCTTCACAACTCCAGCTAATGTTAGGTGGGATACACTAGTACAGGTGGCAAAGTGAAGCAGAGATCCAAATACCATTGAAATCTCGCTGTAAATTTTGAGTGTGCACTTGTTCTTGATGGTGAAACCATGAACTGTGGTACAAACTACTTTAGCAGGGGCCTGATTGGACCCCAGGAGGAGAGTTTTGCCTTCTCAGCCTTTGGGCCTTTCTCCCTTTTGCCCCCACCCCCAGAGGGTGTCAGGGAACATGAAATGCAGAGACTCGCCTCTGCAAAGGCATAGCCGGGGTCCAGCTCTGGTTACTAGACCAGAATCAAGTTCTCTGCCTCTTCCCCACCCGGAGCGCTGCCAACTCTGAACTTGGTGTGGCAAGGGGGAACATCCAGATAGAAGTCAGGGAAGGCATTGGGAGAGCTGGAATCTTAGGAAGGAAGCTATTCTGGTTCTTCAGGTAGAGAGCCATTGTCCTTCCAGTAGAACTTGTATCCATTTCCAGGAAAAATCAATTCCAGAACGGAGAGTAAAATCAAATAGTATATAAAGCAAGCATATAACAACTAGAGTGTTCAGGTTTGATGTTTTAAGTTGGCTTGAATCTAAAGAAATATTTTGTGCTAAGCATTGGTGGCAGCATATGAAATCATCATCCAGGTTTGCTAACATTTTTGTCTTCAAAAAGAAGGGTTTTTTTAAGCTTTAGCGTGGCATGTATATACAAAAGGCTTTGCTTTAGCTGTTATAATAATAGTAATAATCCAATTTCAATATTCAATGAGTATTTGTTAGTACTGAGCACTAAGTGCTTTACATGCATTTATCTGACACCTTGCAGCAAATCTCTGAGGGTAAGTTAGCATTCTGAGGCTCAGAGTGGGTGTACTGTTGATAATGAGGTAGAGCCAGTATTTGAACCCAGGCAGTCTGACTTTGGCATTCTCGCCCTTCCCAGCTGAGCTATTGCTATATTCATTCTTGCTGCAGCTGCATGAAAGGGTGTGGCACCTTCTCGAAAGAATGAGTCCCATGTAAGTGGAATGTGGATGGTGGGAGATGAGACTGAGCAAAGCCTTTGTATATACATGCCACGCTAATACTGGGTGATAGAAAAGAGATGAGAGAATCTGTCTCTGCCATCAAGAAACTTGGCATCAGGAAACTTCAGGTTCTGTTGGACAAACAAGATCTATGTGCATGAAACAAATCATATATGTTGATATGGTAGAATATAAAAATACTGTCTCTACTTAACTGCAGGTTGGAAGAGGCCCTAGAAAAGTGTTCCTTTGAATCGAGTCCCTTTCAGACGTGCACTTTGGAATGTCAGCTCCTCACCATTAGCCCACAACTGCTTTCCTCTGGGTTTTGGACCTAGCAGGCAAGAGCCTTGTCCCTATAGTCAATAGACTTGTCCAGTTTGATTTTGGAAGCATTGTCTTCAACTATGACAACTGTCATAGTTGTCATTAAGCTCTCTAAACAGATGAAACCATTAGACGATTGAACTAACTGGACCGGCTGTTTATTTTCCAGGACATTAACATTTTTCATCTGTAACCATCGCCTGTTTGATCATCAGCCTAGAAACAGTTGATCTGGTAGATTACAGGTCTAGTAACAAGCCCTGATTGGCGTCTACTTGCCCCGTTGCATTTGACAGAAATGGCAGGCCATGGGGATAGAACAGTAAACCAGACAGACCCGCCTCCTCGCAGGGAGCTGTCTTTTCCTCAGATTTTGTTTGCTTGTGTATATTTCACAGTTGATAGAAAAGTGCATTTGGTGTGAGCTTGAGGATTTCACACTTTGGGGGGGGAGACGTGTAACAGGATGAGCGTGGTTCCTTTCTCCTTGACTCTAGCCAGTCCTTTCTGAATAATGGGAGGAGGGTGGCAATGGGTTCATGCCTTCAGGAAGGCCATTTATGCGCATGTCATGTGTAGTGTATTTGTGTCAGGGGTGCGAAGAGCACAGGGCACACCTGTTTCCTAGCAATGCATTGCACTGGAGTGAACCTTCCCTGCTAGCCTGCGTCCTAATCCTGTTGTTCATTGGAGATAACTTTGGCAGTCACACGGCACCTCGTCTCCATGGCAACACCTCTAAATATTCCTCTGGTGACTTGTGCTCTACATTCTGTCTGGATCTGAGCCCTCCTGTGGCAAAATATTCTAAAGAGGTTAAAACCAAAAAAAAAAAAAAAAAAAAAAAGGGGCTCAACTAATAAATCTATTCTAAACGACTGAGTCATTTGTTTTGATTACCCGGGTGATTGCCAAATGTTAATTTAAAACTGAAATAGGCCATGAGCTCACTCCCCTAACAATGCTGAGTGTTTGAGCTAATACAGCTTGATAATGAGGGAGCCAGATCTACTGCCAGTGCTAATGTTATATGATAAACAGACATTTGGAGAAATATGCAGAACATCTTGGCAGCTTTCCTTTAACGTTAAGGGTTGTAAATACAAAGTAGAATGTGTTACCATGAGCCATTTCAAAGGAAGTTGACTTTTTTGGTCGTGTTTTTTTTTTTTAAATTACT
The DNA here is from genome assembly GCA_004026745.1 of Myrmecophaga tridactyla. Taxonomy (NCBI): domain Eukaryota; kingdom Metazoa; phylum Chordata; class Mammalia; order Pilosa; family Myrmecophagidae; genus Myrmecophaga; species Myrmecophaga tridactyla. The sequence goes on from PVIY010015063.1 coordinate 18,126, forward strand.
GCCTTTTCTTCTGAAAAGGTAACTTTGCCTCTTGATTCTCGTTTTTTCCTAACTTAGGCACATTGGAAATTGCTCTCAACGATAGCTGTATCCAGCCCTTGCAGAATACATCCTGTTCTCTACACATCTAGTGTAAGGTAAGTTTTACTAATTGCCACAGATTCTTAGACTGTTCTCCAATCTTTCAGTGTGTGATGTGTTAGGGTCACCATCATACAAAGACCTTTTTGTGCATAGTATATTCAAGAGGATTTATTTTAATTGACCCAACCAATACCACTGTTTACCCTAAATATTAGCTCTTTGGGAATGCCTTTTCAAAGGAGAAATCTCACTTGTTTTTAACTTGGAGGCATGAACAGCGGATGTGCAAGGCACAATGGAACTGTTAGAAAGGTCTGCTTTAAAATAAAGCTCTACATGGACGGTAGGGAGCAGGAAAGCTGCATGAAGCAAATACTGGGATCAGAGGGAAGAGGCTCCTGCTGACAACTGTGAGAAGGTTGGGTTGAGTCAACAAGTCGGGAATCTTTCTGCTGCCGGGTGAAAGGAGCCAAAAAGGGGCTGCCACTGTAAAATCTGGTGATAGGAATGCCTGAGAACGCTTTCATTGGGTTCTTTTAACATAGGCCAGCAACATTTAACATTTCATTCTAATTTGTGCTAAAGTTCAGAGCTGTATCAATTGTGAGCATCCAGCTTGACCAGACCTCTTTTTTGTGTGTGTGCGTGGGCAGGGACCAGACCTCTTTTAACATATCTTGGATGGGCATCCTCTGCCCTCTTCTTTTACCCATGGTTGCTTAATTATACTCTGTGATGATCCAGGGTTGCTCATTTCTCTCGTTGAGACGGGACATTTGCTTTTGAAAAATAATGAAAGGAAGGGCATCTAAATGATGGTTCTTCTAGGCACAGTGTTAGAATAGTTCCTACTTTCCTTGCTCCGGTTTCCATGACTTCAGAAACGAGGATTTGACATTTACCAGCACTGTACGGGTCAGGAGCTCCAATATCATTTGGCTGAAAGGTTGCTGGTGGTGTTGCCTTCATATTCTTGGCCTCCACCCCTCACTTTACACTTGCATTGAGTTGAGGTCCTTTTATTTCAATTAGGGTAGATGGCCACTAGGTGGCAGTAGTTGCCTTTGTTACATCTACTTGCAGAATTTATTTCATGGATTTAAAATAGATAATAATTCAAATTGCTAAATATATTCAATCTTAAAGAGTAAAATAAATAAAAACCTATATAGTACATTTTTTGGGATGCTTTGATCTCAGTTTCATCAATTACAGCAGTAATCAGAAGTCCATCCCAGGGGTCTGGGGCTTTCAGTTAGCCTGGTGGTAAGAACTTCAGCAGATTCAGATGCCAGAGATGGAATCATTTTCCGGGTCTCAACCCTGTCATAGGCAGGGTTACCTAAAACGGTTTCTTTCAAACTTTTTTTTTTTAATGGTATAAATCTGTCTTTGAACAAAATCTGAGGTCTAACCCCAGGAGAGAAAACAAGAGCAGAGCTGCTTTGGCTGAAGTAGGAGGCTGTGACTGAGGTTTTTCCTCCTCTGAGGAGAAAGCAGAGTACTCTGTAGAGCATAGATTTCTGCTCTGAGCCCTTTCAGAACTCTTATTTTTCTTTTTCCATGCCACAGAAACAAAGACTGGGTTTTTAAAGGAGATATAAAGAAGGATATATCATCCTCCTGTCAGCTGAGTTGGAAGTAATGGTTAAATGAAACTTGAAATTCCCATACAGTAATCGTTGCACATCAATCTGCAACTTTGATGAACTTCATCAGTAGAAAAGTTCGATAGAAACCGTGGGTGCGAGACTGTACTCTTAAAAGGGAATATTTTAATTGAAGTTTTTCAGACACATATTTGAAGTGGTTTTATGATAGCAAAAATACTCCAGTGACATCTCTTTTTTGACCAGCACTTAGTGTCTTTGAGTTTTCTTTTAGTCGAATCGGTTTTGCAGGTGATATAAACATAATCTGTTAAATTCTGTTTTGTGAAGAGTTATATAGGATTTATGTAAAAGTGCTCCACAGTCAAAGACGTAGTTGCATCTTGTGACCTCTCTTCCTTTCTTTTATTCATTCATTCTATCACCCCTACTATGTGCCAAGCCAGGAATACAGTGGTGAACAAAACAAAAGCAGTAAATACTTTTTAGGTCTGACATTTTTCAAGTGTGGGACATCCCCAGATTATTTTCTCTTTTGCAGATGAGGAAACTGGAAATTGATTTTGCTTTTGTAGTACTTTACCCAATATTGAATGGGTCAGTATGAATTCAGGGGTACAATTCAATGTCTCTGTCTCTAGTCTGCTATTTGAGTCTGATTTATGCCACCTCCATATAAACATGTGAAAATAATAAAGTATGAGATAATTGCTGAGGATGCAGCTGTGCCTGGGACCCAACTGCCCCCCAAGTGAAAACAAATGTAAACTATGTATTTCACACTTTATTTTTTTTAAAAAAAGCTTGTTTGGAATAATTGAACAGTTTAGGAAAATAGACTTTCAGCTTCCGCATGAGGATATTTTGTTTTTCAGATGATAAGGCGTACTGTTTTATGTTCAGCACAGCATTTGTCATAGATAAAGTTTATAATTCAAACACTTGAAATTATTCCACTTGGCTGCCTTTTAGTTATGCGATTATTTGGAACAGAAACTTGAACACAGCATAATTCTTAACTTATACATGAGCAGGCTAAATACGAGCGCTTTATGTATTTCTACCATGGTAGGACAATATTATTCATTTATGTATTTCACATCTAGGATATATTTGTATCAGTGACATATGGTCATTTTCATTATTGATTTGGCAGCCTTTTAATATTCATAAAACATAAATTTTTTAAATACAGGAACCCAGTGATTTAATTTGTTCCATGTATATTGGTGTGACCTCTCTTCTTGGTACATTAGCAGTAAGCATGAAAATCAGCACAGATGGGTTGCACAGGCTTAAAGAATTTGGAAATCATCCGTTGAGAGCCAAGGCCTCCAACCGGTGGGCTGGATTTGGCACACCGAGGTGTTCTTTAAAAATTTTGAGTGAATTGCCAGCATTTCAAAATGGAGAGATTTCACATTTGAAAAAAATCCAGATTTTCAGCTTCTCTTGAAATAGCAGAAGATCTGGCAACACAAGACTGGAGCCAAATAGCTGCCACAACTTTAGATGAAACATGAACTCTGAAGTTTGCCACGGTCTACACTGGCCTCTGTGGTCTCATCGACACTGAGGGCAACGGTCTGTTGCCGTTATGTCTATGTTTCATTCATTTAGAAGACCTGCTTGACGCTTGTAGGCATGTGAGTTTTCAACCCCAGGTCTAGATGAAATCGAGGCTGCAAACCAGGAGCCATCCTTTCTCTCAAAAAAAAATCAGCTTGCTAATTTTCAGGAACATTTTCGATGACATTCATTTTGGGGGAGATGCATTGAAGGGTTGAGGATAAACGTTTGAGGAGTGGAATTCCTTCTGATGGTACATGATTAAGAGAAGGATTATCAGCCAAGTACTGATGGTTTTATTTTATTCCGGAAGTGTCCTGTGGTCTCCCTTAAGGCTTCTCAAACTTTAATGTACTGATCTGATACAGGACCTGAGATTCTGCATTTCCAACAAGCAGGTCTGAGAACTTACTTCACTTTTGAGTAGCAAGGGGACTCTATCCTAAAGCAATCTAAGAAAAATCACTCAGGCACTGATTTCTGCATCTTTTCTTTGCCCTGAGGGCAGGGTCTTTTGGCTTGAGTCTTCAAAGAAAAATCTGAGCTTACTTTTGATTGTAGCAGGATAGGTTAAAGCCAGTTATTTTAAATGCAACATAGCAGATGTAGAGGAGAAATCTCACTTCTATGTAAAAACTTGCTTTCAAGTAAGTGTTTCTAGACCAAATGTTAAAACTCAATAATCGTGAAGTAGGGATTAAAACTTTTAATTATTATTAAAGGAAAATGTTTTTATGGAGCTCTTTTGGGAAACTTATAAATAAAACCACACAAAATAGGATGATTGTCAAATTCCTGGATATATGATAACTTTGTAAGTAATAAAATGATAGGAAAAAAGTAAAAAAGCAAGAGATCAACAGATTCAAATCTATAAAGTTCTACAATGAGAACGCATAATTAAAACGGAAAAGAAAACATACCAGAGAAAATTGTGGCACGTATGACAAGGAAATTCATTCCTATATATTCACAGATTATAGAAATGGCATGCACAACACCTTGCATGGGGCAGATGCTTCTTAACTATGGGCTGAATTTAACACTTGATAAATGTTTACAAACAATTGACATTTTATCACAAAGTAAGTAAACATGTGGACAAGTGTCCAGCTCACTGGTATGCAAAGACACGCACGTGCAAATATCAGGGTACATTTTTTTGCCTGTTAAATCAACAACCCCAAAAACCCCTACGATGCTAAATAGTTACCTTAAAGCTGATATATGCTTGCCTTGAAACTCATACACATTTACTCATAACTGGTAACCTTGTAAGTTGGAACAAAGTCTTTTGGTCGTAAGGATTGGTACTCTTTGGTCTAGTGATCTTACTTTGGGAAAAGTGTTCTAAGAAACAAATTTGTTCTAAGAAAAGAAAAAAAAAGCTATACCTTATAAGTATTCATCACAGTGTTATTTGTAAGGACAAGAAAAGAAACAATTTAAATGTTCAACATTAGAGAAATGATTCATTTAATCGTTCAACAAATATTATGATTATGTAAATTACGGTACATCTATGCAGTGGAAGTCCATGAATCTTTAATATTATAATTTTGATATATATCGTATAGCAAATTGATGCAGCCTTGCTGAAAAATGTAGGGTGCAAAATTGTATATATGCTGTGATTATAACCATGTAAAGTGATATGTACATATGGGCAAGAACTAGAAGGCGCATGGACAAATGTAAGTAGCACTTTATTTTTTTCATGTCATTGTGATGTTGTTTGCACATTGTACCCTGAATAGGTGCTAGCTCTGAGGTTGACAACCTTCAGGTTTTACCTAGTTAAATAAAGTCCACATAGTAAGCAGCGGTATTCCCGTTTATCTTGCGCACGGTAGGTGTTTTTTAGTAAATAACTGTGAAACGTGATGATGACTTCTTCCCAGAGCCTGAACGTGGAGCTGTGATGATATAGTTCCCTCCTGCTTGCTTTGTCCTATCATCCTGAGCCCGCATTCCTCTTCCTTCTTTAGTTTTCTGTGGTTGGTTGGTAAATAGACATCTTGGTGTCCTACGTGACAAAGTGTAAATGTTTGTTTCAGGGCTTTTAATTAATGTTGTAGCAGTGCCAGGGAATGAATCTTCATGTCTAAAGGTCCAGTATAGACTTAAGTGGAATCACAGTGGAGCTGTAATTCAAGGGCAGTGTCCGTCTCATCTTCCTGTTTCATTTAAGATATGCAATAAAAACTCACTTTCCTGTTGTGAGCCATTTTACTGGGTGTCCCCTCCTCTCTGGTTGTATTCCCTGTTTCAAATATACTTGTTTCCCTGCTGCAAGTATACTTCTCTCTTTTAATTAGGTCAGTTACTTCATGTCTGTTTTTCTTTTTTGACATGGTTTCCTCTGGCTTTAGCACCACATATTTTCCCCATATGTCATTGCCTCTAGAGCTTCATGTTGCAATCGTTTTTCAAGGGGAGCAGAGAGCACATTTCTAAGAGGGGCAGCTCTTGAATCTTTTGCCTGCTCTTTGCCTGGAGGGGCTTTCATATTTCTTTTGGGCCTAGTTCTGTTTGGTTTTGTAGTCTTCGCAGTCAGTTATGTTTGGACTAAAAGATACTTAAGTAAAAATAATGGTAAGTCAGAGATACGTCTGGCAAAGGTGCAGCACATTTGTTAAGGTTACTGGTTTATTTATCTCCCCTGTCTCTATGGCAACTAAATCCGGGTCTGGGATTTAATGGTCTTTATTTTGACCTCTTGTATATCTCTTAACTGTTCCCAGCATCTGATATAGAAGAAATTCGTTTGCACTTTAGGAGAGAAAAGGGGTCCTAATATACAGCACTTGTAAAGGGAGCTAAGAAGTCTTTTACATAAACACTCAAACACCCAACGTTACTAATGTTCCAAGGAAATAATTTTCTTTTCAGTCAAATCAAGTATTGTTTAGTCAATACAAATGAACTGTCTGTGAGGACTTGTTGTAAGAGAACTTGTTGTAAGGATATTATTAATTCAATGGGAACATTGACTGACCTTTACAATTTTTATTTTTAAAATATCCCCTTTATCCATTAGAGGACCATAAATCTGCATGCTCAAAACCATGTTTCGTTGTTCAAATGTGTTGAACTTGTGCCTCGTTAGTCCACAATCAGGGTTGGGTTTGACAAGGATTCCCATGGAAGAAGTCAAAGTTTGGACATTGAGATTCAAATCTGGTGTTCCATTGAGCTCTTTAGAACTTTTTATCCTTTCCCACAGTGTGCTTTGAGACTCGTAAGGATGTCCCAGTTTTAGAAAATTTAATAATTTACCCAAAAATAAAGGCAGATCTGTCCTCAAGTTCAGATTAAGTCCAGTAGGAACTTGTGAACACTTAATATTTTCATGGAGCTTTTTTAACATTATCAAAGCTCAATGGGTATGGAAGTTGATTTAAATTTTTCACTACCATCAGCTCTTCTATTAATAGGACAAAGACTTGAGAAGCCAACAACAGATGCTCAGTTGTAAAAACGAGCCATACTTGTGAGATGAATGTTGGCTGCTCATTAATTTCTAGACTGGAAACCTTGACTCTGTGAACTTAGAAAACTTACTAGATTAAGGTTATTGCTAAACCATATACATTTTATTGTCATCGATTCAATAAGTACAGCTGAGGTCAAAGCTTTTTACAGGAATAAAAAAGCTAAGGCCTGAAACCCTTATTAATTCTTGAACAGAATAACACTTTCCTCATCATCATTACCATCATCATTCTTTTATCAACCTTTTATCACATGTCAAAAAGCCCAGTGTGGAGCTCTGTGCTTATGGTCATTACAATTTATGTATTTCATTGTTTAATTTTTACTATTTCAATATTGTTTATAAACAACTGAAAGAATCGAATCAATTTAAATTTAAAAACATATGAGATGTTTAAATGTATCTAGGAGAGTTCTGCTATCCTGTAAGCCAGGTTAGCTTCACATTATGTGTAGCATCTCTTGTTGAAGGATATCCAGTTATTGGGTTAGCAACTAGTTTCTAGTTACTTCTTTATAGAAGTAGAAAAACAATAGTCCTTAGATTGTAATTTGTGATCTTTGAGAGTTGATGGACTGCTTTCCTAAGCCATTATATGTGATATGACCATTTTTACTTAAGATGTTCCATGGGTTTCTTCCTGAAAACCAGTGAAGCTTTTCTGTGGATTCCAATGGGGGTTGTGTGTGTAGTTGTCAGCGCATGCAGGTTGAGGGGATTTGTAATCCATAGTGGTAGTGTCTTTTTGCTCATGAAAGGGCTTTTTATGCTGATGGCTTGTAAAAGACGAACTCCATCCTTAACGTTAGGTTTGAACTTGTAAAAACATACAACACGCTCCAATATTTTGTGTTCACTACTTATGTCCCTAGCTGTGCCCTCTGTATTCTCAATCCTCATAGACTTTACATAGTATTTTGATCTGACTCATTCAGTCCTCTCATGGGTGTTTTCCATTTTATTATTGGGACAGCCTAAAGCACAAAGAGAGTAAAGGATTTGGTTCGGATTGCTGTCTTAAATTGTACCCTCTGTTCTTCAGAGTACTGGAAACTGCTTGAGAGCAAGAATAATGATGTGTTTTCTATTGTGTCCTGCATAGCATGTACTGTTTAGTACCAGAGACTTAGTAGGCATTTAATAGAGAGATACAAGTAATCGAATGAAGAAGGCATTTTATTAACTAATACTGTTCACAGGGCAATCTCAGGATCTTTTGTGGTCCCCTGTTTCCCTAATATCAGTATTCCTCCCATCATTTGAGGGTTATACCAAGTGGAACAGTCCCTCCTACCTTGTACTGAATGTATTATATCATCTTTTGCAACATTTTATTATGAAATTTTTAAAACAGAAAAGTCAAAAGATTATACAAAGAACTCATCCTTGCCACCTTGGACTCACTTGAACAGACTTCCTTTTTAATTTAAATATCTAATTTATTGTTTGTTATGATATCTATAGCAATGTTTTTCTATCAGTTTTCACTCCCATCCCTTCCCTACCTTGGACTCACTTGTGAAGACTTGAGAAATGTCCTAGTACACTCCTGCATGTAATTCTTGTTTATTTACTGCTGTGGGGGAAGCAGGATGCATTTGCTTTTTACAAAAAGCCAATTAGAATAGACTTCACTGAAATACTTTATCACCCATCCTTCAATTTGCTTTACCATCCACCCATCCATCCATTGATGTTGTTTTTTTAGATGCATTTCAAAGTAAGCTGCAGACATCAGCACACTATACCCCTAAACACTGCAGCATAGTTATTATTACATCATTTAAAATTTGACATTCTTACAGCTGATACCAGATTTGATGAGATCCTGACATTTATTTTGGTGTTGGATAAGAAGATGGTGGTAACTTGAATGTGAAAAATGCTTAGTTTTCAGACTAAGGGGTTTCTGTTTGTGATTACTAGCTACATGTACAAATACTTACATGTCACTACTGCCCTCCTCACATTGCAAGGTCACATTATTTTTATGTTTGAAATTTTGTGGGTTAGCCTAGGAAGTACAGCAGAGTGTTGTTTACATGAATGAAATGGGAGAATTAGGGTTGAAGATAGTGGGGCCAAATTCTAGAGTTTTATATCATAAAAGTAGTGACGGGAAAAGAAATTCAGATACCACTTTCTTATATGAAGTCCAGAGAAGTTGAGTGGCTGTTTATATTACCTAAAGGTTATAGCTTTAATAAACATTGGTAGTACAAGTCAAGAGTTCTTCTGGTCTCTTGGTTTTTGTATTATATTCTGTGGAAATGTTTCAGGGATTTCATCAACATTTGAAATGGATTTTTTAAGTGTCTTGAACTATTTTTTTAAAAAAAACAACAGGCACCCACAACTGTGTTTTGTAGTAAATTTTAACCGCCTGAAGAGCACTTACTAGATTGACTTTAAAGCTAAGTAGAGGTTAAACAAAAATAAGTAGAGGTGATTAATGTCAACGTAAAAGTAAAATTTTGAATTGCATTTATGCATCATCCATCAAAGCTGGGGTAACATTTCTGTTGTGGGAATACAGACCACAGCTCTACAGTGAGACCATTACACTAAAGCCATGGGTGTTAAAGCATTGACCTGTGGAAGCTAGCATTACATTTTGGTTTCCAGTTACCATGAGCCACTTATCCATCTGTTATATTTAGACTTTTTCCCTTTAGGAATCTGGAAACAGATGAGTATATGCTTTAAACTTGAAACGACCATAAAAGGGGGCTGGCACCAGGGACAGCGAGGCTACAATGTCATCCTTCAGGTAGGGCTATGTGAATGGATTAGGGAACCGCCAGAGAGGTCTCACTCTCACCCCATAGCCCAGGCTGCTGAATGCAGGTCTGAAAATGTATGCCTGCAATATTGCAGTTCATTATGAGATCTTTTTTTTGGGGGGGGGGACCTCTTTGATTATTCCTGGCAAACCATGAGATGGTCTGACAGATTTCTTTCATTCGGAGGCTATGCTCACTTGGGTCTCTTTATTCCAGATTCTACCACACTCTGTGCCGGTGGTCTTAGGTGCCAGTACCTGCTGGTATCTTGTAGCAGTTGATCTTTACGTTTCTGCTTAGCTATAGTCTATCCTATTTTTCCCTGACGTTATTAGGAAAATTTTTCAGTTGAAACGATTTTACGGTGAAGAACCCTATACCCATCGTCTAGAGTCCGCCGTTAACATTTTGCTGTACTTGGTTTATTACATATCTACCATCTAACCATCCCTGTATTCCTCCATCAATGCATTTTACTTTGGCATACATTTCAAAGTAAATGTAGTAGATTTCGCCAATTATTTTCATATGCTTTATACCTTGGAATTTGGCTTCTTGAACATTTTATATCGTACCTATATTGGTACACACTTCAGTGAAAGGAGTTGTAAAATAAATGCCCCGGTTTAAACTGGTAGAAAAATTCAGGAACCTTATTTTAAAAGTAACAGGTTTTCCGGAATTCTGACATAGAGTTGGAAAAAAATACGGTCCTAATTTTTCTTATTTTTTTGAGGAAACAATTGGAAAAGGCATTTATTTGGTGGCAGGAGAGGACCAAAGAGAACAGATTGATCTGTCATATAAATAGTTCTGATAGTGTAAAAAATAAAGGCTCATACAAGGTTTGAATATAAAGCCATAACATAAAAACACACAAACACGTAGGAAATGATGCTCCCTGGATAGCTTCCCTTTCCCTGGCCATCACCATTCTTTATTGTTTGTTTGTGTGTTTTATGGGTTTATTTTTTTAATCTAAAACTTTTCTCTGACTCAACCAATGCTGGCCCCTAATAAAGACGGGGTACACTTGTGAATTTTATTTTCATCGTTGAGACAGGACCCAAAGGACTTCCAGTTATTATAGAGAGGCAGGATCATCTTTAAAAGTTGTTAGAAGAAACATCATTCCAAGAAAATCTATTCGGAAGGCATAGGAGCAGCTAGCTGATGTCAAGGTGTTAATTCAAAAGGCCCCCTACTGCAATTCAACCAGTGAGAAGGGGATCGAGATGAAAGATTTCGGTTGCATGGCTTCTCCCCCTCTTCATGTGGCAAGCACACCCTGCGTTCCTGCAAAGCTGTGTTGTTGCTCTCTTTATTCCCAGTCTCCAGAACTGTGGCCAGACACTCTCCCTTGGCCCAGGGGGTTGGCTGGGTGTGTTTCCTTCTGGAAGTCTTCACTAGCACTCCCGAGTTTGCTGGCAGAAGATCCTCTGAAACCATTTCCAAGCAACTTTTTCCCACTCCCCATAGGGGCTAATCCTGTAGTTTCTACTTCAGTTCCAGCTGCTGTCACTTGGGTACAAACAAATCTCTGCTGTGTTCCCAACCTGGACCTTCCAAGAAAATTTAATGTATAAGAACCAAAAGTCGAGACAAAAAATCTTTGGGGCAGGTGTGGGATGTGGGGTATGGGTAGGGAACTTGGTGACTGGATGGGTTTTTGAATATGTCATGTAGAACATGAAATTTTTTGGAAAAAAAATCATGTATAGGGAATTGTGAAGTGTTTCCCAAGCCCCTCAGATACACATTACCTCTTAAAAGCCACAAAAAGCCCTTGGATCAATAAAAATCACATGTAGTTTGGTCTCAGGAGAGATTATTATGTTGCAAAGTTTTTGATTTCTCTACCATTGACTTGCTGTTTGATCTTAGGCTATGACTGGCTTGTTCCTTGGTTGTTTCATAATCACAGATAATGAAACTGGCTTACTGTAGAAAACGTAATAGGTGAATTTAAGGCCGTGTCTAGTTTCTGTCGTAGCCCAAGTCCATGAATTTTTAAATTAACATGTATTAACAATGAGCTTTCAAGTCCGATTTAATTTTATTTGGAAAAATAAGTTGTTTGGTGTCTGAATAGTTTATGTTCTACTGTTAATATGTGCAGCACATGCCTAAATTATATTTCCACAATGGAGTTTGGAAGATTAGTTTTATTACTGCAAGACCTGTGCTTAAAATACATCAAAATTGATTAGAAAATGCAATTATTGCTGGTAGGAAGGGGGGAAGTTTTCTAGATTTATGATTAGGACAGGTGACAGTGCTTGAGCTTCTATTCTTAGTTTGACCTCACCCCCCCTTAAGGCCTGACACTCAATCTTTTGACTGTTTCGGTTTATCCATCTATAACACCTGTATTCTTATTTCATGAAAACAGTACCTGGTTTATATTTGATAGCCTTTAAGGACTCGGTATAAAAGGTGACACGCAGGTTCAAATGACTCTGTAGAAATTATTTGTACGTTTGAATGATAATCTTGACAAATTATCAATTACTACATTTAGAAAGTTACAGCTCTGGAGGGAATTGATATTTGATATTGTTGTCCTGTGTGTTCTAAGTTACCATCATAACAGGAGGAAAATATAAACCCTGTCCTGGCTTGGTGACGAAGGGATTAACTCACTTCTTCAAGTTGTTACTAAATCTCCTCTAGCCCTTTAAACAACAGAAATAAAAAGCATTCCTTGTTTTATTTAATTTGTTTTCCGGAATAAAAGTCTTCTACCTAACCTTAGTTTTAAATTTTTCTCTACTCGAGGGCTTTCCAAGTGCTTTTCTTTGTAAAGAATGAAGGATAATCCATGTCACTTACTTAAAGCGACTAAAAATACACTCAACAAATATGCAAAGGACTATGCTTTTGATTTTTAGATCAAAGCAAAGAACCAAGATTATGTGGAGCTCGCTTATTGTACATTGGTTCCCAGCTACATGTGCCTGTGCAAAGAATTACAAATTAACTACATATCAAGAGGATTAAATAGCTAGTCCCTAAATAAAACTAAAATACCCATATGACTATTTCCTGAATTCTATATCCTTGAAAGTTTGGGCTAATGTGACAGATGGAGAATCTCATCACAGAAATGGCCAGTCTTTTCATGATGATCCGCTTTATAGTATATGATGATGGCTGTTTTTATTAGAATGTGAAAATTAAGTTGACTTGAAAAATTAGAAGACTTTGTACCTACTTCAGTACAAAGTCTAATATACATATTTTACAGTTGTACTATTTTTATATTGCTTTTTAATTATACAGTACTTGTGAACACGTATTATTTAATTTTGTTCCGAAAACAATTCTACAGGGAAAGCAGGACAGGTATTATTAACCATTAGCTCTGTTTTACAGATGAGGAAGAAAAATGAACTTGGCTAGAAAACCAACATACCAGAGATTATACCAGGGTTTTTTGATTCCAAGTCCAATGCTCTTTCCTCGAGCTATAAAATGATAAATGCAACAAAACATCCACTATTCTTTTCATTAGATGAAAGCTTATAATTAATTTAACTTTTATACTGTTATCTCAACATCGATTTTTACAAAGCAAACTTTTAATTTGTTTATTTATTTATTTTTATTTTTTTGGCATGGGCAGGCTCCGGGAATCGAACCCGGGTCTCTGGCACAGCAAACAAGAATTCTGCCACCGAGCCACCAGTGCACCACCTTTAATTGGTTTTGAACTTGCTAAAAATGTCTTGAAATTGAATATCCTGTTTCACAACTCTGGAATCAAGCTCTTCTCTGTATAGTTAACTGATCCAGTTTGTTCATTTATATAGGCTTTAGCATTTATTTGTGCTATTAAATGAGTCAACAGTTTGGAGTGGATTAAAATTACTTGGGCTTTGTAATGTTTCGGATACTCCTGGTTTGCCACACTGAATGGCCACAACACCATGGCTAGGAACCCATTTGAACATCTAATGAAACTAGTTGGTATCCATACTTGGAAAATGGTTTACATATATTAGGCTGATTTATAAGCATCAGTGCCTTTTTCCGAAATCCAAAGAATTCATTTTGTAAATGTTCACCATGAGCTTGCTGTCAAGCATTTCTTTTTCTTGTTTATCGAAAAAGGGAGGTACAATCTAAGTTAGTTTGAAACCAGTGACTGATGGCCATGAAACACGGGTCACCTGGCTTCATTTAGCTATGTGGCCTTTAAAAAAGCAAGTGCCCATTTCAGAAAAGACTGGTCTTTCAGGCTACAGACATCATGCCCCTCTTCTGCTTCAGAGAAAAACAGCGACAACAGTTACGGGGTTAATTTAAAACTCCGACACCGATATGGCTGAAAAATCCCTGCTACAATTATGTAACGAATGAGTATGGTGTTTTGTTTTCCCGACCTGTAGTTTTAAGGTCAGGCCTGTGACTCAGAGAGTTGTGCAGTTGGATGCTGATCATGCTGCCAGTCTAATGGCCCAGAAGGGCTTGTGCCCAGCTCACATTGCTCCATTCTAATCCCCATCTGAGAAACCACCTTTTATTTTTTTTTCTAAATAGATAAAGAAGACAGCACGACAGGAACATTTGAAGGTCAAATGCCATATGTACCTTACAACTTTTCCAGCCTAAAGACTTGATGCGTACGGAGGTTCCCCCTTCACTTTGAGAATATATCATGGCGTAGCACTGCAGGAACGTGTGTGTACATTGTCAGCATAAGTGCTTTGCTCAGTTTATTGCTTTGAATTCATTGGCGAGGCATTGTGGTTTGGTACAAAGAGCACTAGACTTGGAATCGAAAGCCACTTCCTCCCTGGGTGGCTTATTGGCTTATTAAGATAGTTGGCGTGGAATGTCCACATGGCACCTTCTCTGCATGGACAGAAACAATCTTCCATTTCGCTAAGCTTTGGTGGGTGCTGCCTGATCCACTTGAGACCCTTTCATACTGTTCCTTTTTCTCTCTCCCTTTCCTTGTAAATCCCATTCTGTCAGTGCAGCTGACCTCTTTTGGGTGTTAGAAGAAGGCAAACTGACTAAACGAGCTTATGACTTGTTTTAGTTGGTTCATTTCATCTTTAAAAAAAAATCTGCGTATTTCTTACAGAACTGTAATAAATGGAAGACCGAAGAGAGAACTTAAGTGACTGTCAATAAGGGACTGATTAAATAAATTGTGGTGTATCTACATAGTTGAATACTATGTAGTTGTTAAAAAGTGGAAGTTCCTTGTATACTGCATGGAAATTTCTCTGAAATACATTAAGTAGAATAAGAAAGTGTAGGAGAGTATGTACAGTAAGCCACCATTTATGTTTAAAAAGGGGCAGGGAGAAAAAATAGAGATACCTATTTGTTTTATGTGCCCAGTATCTCTGAGAGAATAAAGAAGACACTGGTATTATTGGCTACCATTGGAGAGGGGGAAGTTGGTGGGCTAGGGATTTTTCACTATATACTCTTTTGTACCTTTCAAAAATACATATTTAAATATAAAGTAAACCCGTGCAGAACCTTGCACGTGAGCCTTCATAGCAGCGTTACTCATAAGAGTCCCAAAGTGGAAACAACCCAAATGTCCTTCGGTGCATATGAATGAATAAACAGAATGTAGTCTTACCCATACAATGGTATGTTATTCCGCCATCAAAAGGAATGACATTCCGATATATGCTAGAACACGGATGAACCTAGAAAACATTATGCTAGGTGCAAGAAGCTAGACTCAAAAAAGACCATATATTGTACAATTCCATTTATATGAAATGTCCAGAAGAGGCAAATCCTTAGAGGCAGAAAGTAGGTCAGTGGTTGCCAGGGGCTGGGAGGAAAGGTGGGGTGGGGAGTGACTGCTGACAGGTACAGGGTTAATTAATGATGAAAATGCTCTTTAGTTAAGTAATGGTGTTGGTTGCAGTATCTTACGAATATACTAAAAACCCTGGAATTGTGCACTTTTTAAAGGAGTGAATTTTATGGTATGTGAATTAGAGCTCAATAATTTTTAAAAGGAAACAAAATGCAACTTGAGTCATGAACAGGAAACTGCAAGAATCATATATGAACCAATGAAGAAGTTTCTTAATTTTCCACCTAAGAAATATCTCCATTCTAAAATATTTTACATATTACCCTCAGTCAGACCAGAGGACTTCAACTACTTTCTCTAACATGCTTCATTGATCTTTTCACTTTTAGGAGAATATTGCTCATCCAGATCAAGTCCTGATTGATAAAATTTTGGGCAAAATGACTAAGTAAAGGGTTTTTTATTCCATGGAATTGAGGTATTGTGGCTGCATGCTTTCCTCCATCCCTGCCACAAAAGAAGCCATTGCTTAGGTCACGAGAGTTTTCAGTTGAGACTCAGAGAAGCTTTTGCACCAATCTGCCCTTATTCTCCTCACATTGATCCCAGAGCTCTCCCTGCTCCTACACTGCCTCCCTAGGCCTATGACATGTCCCTGTTCCTTCCTTGGTGTTTTCCTGGGTAGAGCTGGGGATTCCAGGGTCTACGGAGCCCTTCCTGTTAGGAGTTCTGGTATGAGATCAATCGACCTGACAGTATAGCTTCTCCTCATATGTATTGGGTCATTTTGGATTGTTGTTCAGCAGAACAAGTGCCATCATAGCATCTGCTCTGTCCCACAGATTGGTCAGATAATAGTCTTCTCAGCTCCAGCAGCTTTAGCCTGAAGTCATCCTGGACTGAGAGTGTGGGATTGACCACAGTGTGTCTCTGGTTGAGAGTGGGGAAGATAAGGCTTATTTCCATTTTGTTGCCCTGGAGACTTTAGGCATTGCTGTAGTCACCCAAGCTGTATTCCTCTTCATCTCACCTGAGCTGCTGAGTCCTTCTTATAAGTGGCCCAATAAGATAGGGTCTTTCGAGATAGTAGTTTATAGATGGTGGTGGGGTGCCAGGAAGAGAGAGTTGTAGCTTAGTGGGTGAAGAGTTTCTGCTTGAGGTGATGAAAAGGACAGGGTAACGGATATCCATGATGGTAGTGAAATATCGTGCATTCGAATGTCGTTAAATAGGGAAATTGTGAGATGTATATTTGTCACTACAATAAAAAGGTTAAAATAGGATCTTCTTTCAGAATCAGCTCACATAATCCACCATTTTGGGGCTGGAGCTACCATTCCTGATGGTAGGTAGCCTCTTCATTGTGGGTCTTCAGAAGCCAACTTAAGTTCAGAGATGGGAGCCAAGGATGGATGGGCCTGCCTTATTCATAAGTGATCATGAAAGCAAAACTTATTGTGTTGAAAAGTCTGTTAACTCTAACCAGAAAAAGATCTAAACATCCATTGGGCCAACGAGGCCCTTACTTGGTAGGAGGGATGTGGAGAAGGCCCTTCCCCAGCCTGAGATGGAGCAGGTGACCTAGACCTTTTGGGTCTTTTATATTTACTAAGCTACAGAAAAGAGCAGAGCTGTATTCTCCTTAGGTCTTCATCATCACCTCCTTATCGATGTCGAATATACAGCTCTCCCCTCTGGGCTGTCCTGCTGGCAGAGACAAATTCCTCTAAGTTCCCAGGACGTTTAGATTTGCTCTCTGGTGCCCAAAGCATTCTCAGGCCCATGGTCCTTAAAGCTGGGCTCTTGGCCGAGATCCTGAATTCTTATCTCTTTCCCACATGCTTTTACATCCCTCCTGAACTGGTGGATTTGAAGATGAATTCCTCTTTTGAAGGAATATGCTGCTTGGGACATCTACATTTTTACATGTAGTTGAATAAATAATAATATACAGGGCTAACTGTGTACCAGCCACTGTTCTAAATGTTCCTATGGTGGTATGAAGCTGTATGTACCCCAGAAAAACAGGTTCTTAAGTTTACTCCTTTCCTATGGATGTGGCCCACCTCAATCAAGATGAGTCTTAGTCCTCCTATTGGAGTCCTGTATAAATGAAATGAAATTCGGAAAGCTGCAGGAAGCAAGAAGCTGAAATCAGTGGAATCTGGAAGGGAAGGGAGAGACCAGGAGACACCGCCATGTGCCTTGCCATATGACAGAGGAGCCAGGGATTGCCAGAAGCCAGCCCTAGAATGCCAGCCTTCTGGAAAAAAGCATCCCCTTGATCATACCTCGATTTGGACTTTTTCTCATCCTTAAACTGTGAGCAGATAAATTCTCGTTGTTTCAGTCAACCCATTTCATGATACTTGCTTGAGCAGCCTAGCAAACTAAAATAGTCACAAATATTTACTACTTTTTTCTCACAACAGCTCTGTTAGGTAGGTACTGTTACTCTCCCCATTTTACAGATGAGTAAATTGAGTCACGGAAATTAATTGAAACTGTGGAATGTCAGACAGCCAGTGAGCAGTGGAGGCAGGATTTGAATCTAGAGATTCTGACTGCATAATCCATGCTCTTAAACATTGCATGGTATTCCCTTGAAACTTTATAAAATAGATATAGCCATATTAAACTCAGTGTAAATTCCATATTATTTGCCTCTGAACCAACAATGTTAATTAGTTGTCCAACCAGTCTTATATAAAATTCAGCCATGAACTTCTGTCATGGATGCCTTCAAAATAATTATGGTCTAGTCTAAACCATTTTATCTGAATTTCTTTGAGGGCAGCAGATAATCGCCATCACTCTTTGTTCAGTTTTCTGTACATTATATGATCCAGTCTTAACTTACACCAAGGATGTACTTCACATATTTGTTCTTTTTGATTAACCCACTGGTTGAAAATGAACCAGGAGGGTTAGGAGTTGAGGCAGATATGATGCAATCTTTCTGGGTCCGTGACCTTTGGTGGCTCCTGCTGCTCTAGCTGCAGATCCTCCTTCTCACATTCTGTTTGCTACACTTTGTGTTCCTGTCATTCCATTTCATGCACTTGCTATCTGGCATGGGGAACTTAGTACTTGACTTCAGGAGTTTTGTAGTCACTTGAGTGTCGGCTGTTTCAGGTAGACTCTCTGTTCCTCCATTTGACCTGGTCCTTGTCTCTCTTTACGGTCTATCTCAGCCGAATTTGTGGTCCTTTTGACTAGAATCATGAGAGTGTTTCATCTACAAATCACCCCATTGTCCCTTAACCTCAAGGTCTGGGACCCAGACACCTAGATCCTGCTGATGACTATGAAGAATCCTGGCACCATGTATCCCATTTGCAATAAACCACATTCCCCAAGTTTTATAGCATCAGGAGTAAAGATTGCTTGCTAGGAGCAGCTTATATGGTTACAGGAGCAGTGCCTTGAAAGTCAGGACGCTCACATTCTCGACCTGGAGCTGCTATTAACAGTGAAGCAAGACATTTCTTCATCTCTGGCCCTCAGTTTTCCCATCGGCAAATTGGGGTAGTCTAAGATCTAAGATCATTTCCAGCTCTAGAATTACGTACTCTTTATGAAAATGGAAACACCCACAGTCCCGGCCCATTTTATTTTTGGGTCCTCCAAGCATCTGCAACTTTTGGAAGTACCTATACTGTCTCTTCATTATGCACAGATGAAGAAACAAGGAGATCAAGCTACTGTTTGGGGCAGTAATCTAGTGGCAGACCACATACCAACAAGATCACACTGTTCTTCACTCTGGTTCTGCTGCTGTGTTTTCACATGCCAGAACCTCTCCTTGTGCAACACAACAGCTCTTTGCACAGAGAATTATTTGGGTCTGCTCTCTCAGACATGAAACACTGTGGGCCACCACCTTCCATGGTCCACCTGTAAGTTCTCCTGCATCAGATGCAATTGCAACACTGCTCGGACAGACAAATAATGGGTTTTGGGGAAACATAGTAGTGAGGACCTTGTGATGCTTTCACCTTGGTGCTTTTAGGCCTCTAGAAATCCGGATTGCCCCTGCTGTCAAAGCAGTCAACCCTATGGCCTAACAAAATACAGAGTTCCAGAGTGACATCCAAATCACTGCTTGATCTCTTTGCTCTTACCACCCTCACAGTCTCATCTCCATATGCCATGTTAAGTTCAGATGTTCTCCTGAACCAAACCCCATACAGGCTGCTTGGTAACTTTTACCCTGATTTCTGGGGCTGTCCCGTGTGTGGGTTTTGAAAACATCAGTGCATAATAAGGTAATGGATTAATTACCAGTCCTTTGGTAAATGAAGACAGAGCCTGTGCTACTAACTTTGATATTTCACACCAGGAGACAGGACTTGTAAAGTATTGTGAATGACACCACTGATCAAGGCAGTTGGCCTTAGTTACCAAGCATTAAGAAGAAAGGTATAGATGAAAGTTCATTTACTTGGCCATTCTTTCCTCTTATGGATATTAATCGGCTGGGTAAATTATAGAATAAGGTCACGGAATGCTTAGCCCTCAAGCATCTATCAGAGGCTTGAGATGTCCATAACAGGTGGGGTTGGTGAATGCCAGGATTAGCGTGATTGAAAGGTTTTTTTGAGTCATGGCACATGGCAACATGGAAATAAAACAGATATATCACAAGTGGGTGGTAGAAATAGACTGGAAGAGAATTTTAACACCTAAAATATGAGAAAGATTTATCCCTACCAGCGTCTCCATTTCATGAAACATGCATTTTCACTTGAGCTGAGATTCTGTATTTGTATTATATATTATATTTCCTTCTAAAACTTTCTGGTTTCTGTTTCTTTTCTTCTATTACTTTCCCTTGCATTGTCTCTTTAAAGTGCCACTTTAAAAAAAAAAAAAAAGGAGTATAGTCGCATTAGAGAAAGGGGCAGACTTTGGGGGCCAGAGACATTAATTGTTACTAATCATGGAATGGCATTTCCAAAAATCAAATGTCAGAGTCCATAGTGCATGGTTAAATTCTTAACCTGTGAGCGAATATTATAAGGAGAACTTCTAATCTTACCTGGTCAATTGTGAAAATGAACATGTTTTCAGTGGAGTTACTATTTTCAGGGTGCTTTGCTCTTTTCGGGGTCTTATAGTTCCAGTATCTTATCTCATTTGGAACAGGTCCCCCCTTTTCCATAGCCACCTTTTCCTTTGCTCTGCAATCCAGAGACCCTCTGAGGAAGAAGTCATCCAGGTTTACTTTCATTGCAATTTAGCATGATGAACTCATTACTCGTGGTTTTGGGGGTGCTTCCCCATGTTATAGTTTAAATTCGTATGCCACGAATTGTGACATTTAAGCAGTGACTTTGCACAATTTGACTTGTCAGGAGGAAAAAGTACACTTCCCACCCTAAAGATTGACAGGAACATGAGATGGTTGAAGTTGTACTGGACTTTTTCTGGCAAGAGCACATAGGACTAGAAATACTCTGGAGTGCTCAACATTGAATCACATCATATCATAGTGCATGACTAGGTGCCTTAATCTTGCAGTTGGAGTCAGTAGAAATTGTTGGCTGAGGGACTAGTAACCCAACAAAATGATATTGAGAGAAAACTTGCAGCATATTAATTTATTAGTAATAGGCCTGAGGAGAAGAAGAATACTCTTAAAAAATGAAGTTGAAATTGCTGAAAAATCCACAAAGACCCCAGATTGTTCTCATCCTTTTGCCTCTAGCTATGACTAATGGCCAGTAATCATCTCAGTTAGATTTCAACCATTTGGAAATTTCTTCAGTGAAAGAAAACTGTAACAAAGGGGGAGAAGGGCGACCAGAAGCCAAGCTGTGTACAAGGAACTCCTGAGATGTGGGCCAAGTGGGTCACTGAATTTGTTGTGTTTGAGTCTTAGGTTGCACCACTTTGAATTTTTGAAGTCTGATCCTCCCAGCGGTGTTTTTGAGATAAAGAGTCGAGGATTAGATTGCATGACGAGAATCTCCACCAGTATAATTCCACTGCGACCTTACTGTTATCCCTGTTTCTCTCTCTGCTTGACAATTCAGGTTCCATTAAAGGTGGGGCATGGGGGTTAGTTATTGACATAGCAGAAGAACTTCATTATAAAGCCACAAATGAAGGTCCATATTCCCTACACCATCTCTGCCTCCCAAATTCCCCATTATTTTCCTGGTCAGCCAGAATAAAAATCTCAGGGGACTCTTCAGCTCCTTCTTCTCCTGTCCATCTAATCAGCCCTAGCATATCTGATGAAATTCCCTTCTAAGCTGCCTCCTTGCTTCCAGACTCTCCTCCTCCATACACCCTTCTTGTCCTTGCTTGCTTGCATTAGTCTGATCTCATTCTTCCCTTATGCCGATTTCACAAAGGCCCTCCATGCACAGTCTTTCCCTTCCTTTCTAGCTGCTGCTTTATCCTATGTTTCTTTCCCCACCAGACTGTATGCTGCTTTGTGAGCAGACCTTTGTTCTTCTTCATACGTTGTTCTTAGAATGCCCACTGTCCCCCTTCTGTATGTTTTAATTCTTAACCCATTGTTAAGGACCGGATCAAATGCCATCACATCCATGAAGTCTTTTCGGAACCCCCAAACTTGATATGATCTCTCCCTCTGATAAATTTAAATATATATATTTTTACAGATAAATCTTCACACACATACATTCCATACATGGTATACAATCAGGGGCTCACAGTATCATCACATAGTTGTGTATTCATCACTATGATCATTTTTAGAACATTTGCATCACTCCAGAAAAAGAAATTAAAAAAAGAAGACCATACATCCCATACCCCTTACCTCTCCCTCTCATTGACCACTAGTATTGCAATCTACCCAATGTTTTGTACCCCTTATCCCCCCTGCTATTTATGTTTTATCCATATTTTTTTACTCATCTGTCCATACCCTGGATAAAAGGAGCATCACACACAAGGTTTTCACAATCACATATTCACATTGTAAAAGCTATATCTTTATACAGTCATCTTCAAAAATCAAGGCTAGTGGGACACAGCTCTACATTTTCAGGCATTTCCCTCCAGCCTCTCCATTACATCTTAACTAACAAGGTGATATCTATTTAATGCGTAAGAAAAACCTCCAGGATAACCTCTCGACTCTGTTTGAAATCTCTCAGCCACTGAAATTTTAGTTTGTCTCATTCTTCTCTTTCCCCTTTTGGTCAAGAAGACTCTATCAATCCCATAATGCCTGTCCTGGTGAATCCTAGGAGTTCTGTCCCACACTGCCAGGGAGATTTACACCCCTGGGAGCCATGTCCCACATAGAGGAGGATGGCAGTGAGTTCACTTGCCGTGTGGGTTTAAAGAGAGAGAGGCCACAACTGAGCAACAAAAGAGGTTCTCTGGAAGTGATTCTTTGGCCTAATTTTTTTTAGTTAATTTTTTAATTTCTTTTAAAAATACAACAGCAAACAAATGCAAACACAAACATTATTAACTTATGATCATTCTGTTCTGCATTTATAATCAGTAATTCACAATATCACCACATAGTTGCATATTCATCATCATGATCATTTCTTAGAACATTTGCATCGATTCAGAAAAAGAAATAAAAAGAAAACAGAAAAAATTTCATACATGCCATACTCTTTACACCTCCCTTTCATTGATCACTAGCATTTCAATCTAAATTTATTTTAACATTTGTTCCTCCTATTATTTATTTTTGTTCCATATGTTTTACTCATCTGTTGATTAGGTAGATAAAAGGAGCATCAGACACAAGGTTTTCAAAATCACACAGTCATATTGTGAAGGCTATATCGTTATACAATCATCTTCAAGAAACATGGTTACTGGAACACAGCTCTACATTTTCAGGCAGTTCCCTCCAGCCTCTCCATTAAATCTTGACTAACAAGGTGATATCTATTTAATGCGTAAGAATAACCTCCAGGATAACCTCTGGACTCTGTTTGGAATCTCTCAGCCATTGACACTATATTTTGTCTCATTTCCCTCTTCCCCCTTTTGGTCGAGAAGGTTTTCTCAATCCCTTGATGCTGAGTCCCAGCTCATTCTAGGATTTCTATCCCACATTGCCAGGAAGGTCCACACCCCTGGGAGTCATGTCCCACGTAGACAGGGGGAGGGTAATGAGTTTGCTTGTCTTACGCCTAATTTTAAGTAGGCTTAGCCTATCCTTTGCAGGAATAAGTTGCATAGGGGTGAACCCCAAGATCCTCCCTCTAATAAATCTTGACTACTCTCTATATCAATCAGCTTTAAAGGAAGCACTGTGCCTTATTCTTTGTGACCAGCAAAATATCTTCCACAGAATAGATCACCATTGTTCAATAAAAGTTTGTCATCTACAAATGTTCTAAGAAATGATGAATATGCAACTATGTGATAATATTAAGAATTACTGATTGTATATGTAGAATGGAATGATATCTTAATGTTCTTTTGTTAAGTTTTTTAATTAATAAAAAAGTTTATAAAAAAAAGAAAAAAAGTTTGTCATCTAAAAGAAATAAATGGGTGGGGTGCCCTCATCTTCAGGGGGACCCCAAATATCTGCCACTGCAGAGTAGTTAGACAGCAAGAATGTGTAGATAAACTCTGAAGTAAATGGGAACTTAGAGTTTTGGATGCTTAGCACTCACTAAAAATCATGGTTATACTAGGGTGTAAGGGCCTTAGAAAGCCTGAAATGGGGTCTTCAAACACAGAAGAGAATTATTCATCAAACACCGGCCAGCTCCCAGCAATAGTATATAACAGTGCTTTGCAAAGAGTGCGGTGATTATTGAGGATATTATTAAATACCAGGCTGTTAATGTGTAACGAAGTTGGCTCCGATGTTAATGCAACCAGTGACTGTTCAGGTTTTTCCTATCAACTAAATAACCGCTGAGATTTCTGAACCACTGATCCAGGTCAGGACAAGAGTTATCAACCGTTCTAACTAAGAAATTGTTTTTAAAGTTGCAAAGGCAACAACACAAAGGCTTGTGGTCGTTGACTCAATAGCCCAGAAAGTAATTCTCTGGTAGCAGCATTTCAGACTTTATCTGCTACCTTTACAGGGTTTGCCCATAGCCTGTGGTTGCTTTTCAGAATGATCAGATACCTAGAGGGGCTACTGCATTTGCTAAAAGAAAACACATCCTGATGCATAACTGGAAAGTAGAATTGACTACTTAAAAGAAAGTAACTTGGCACACTAAGCTTATTGTTCGCGGTGTGCTACAATGGGGGCATTTAAAAATACTTTGGCTCTACCTAAAAATAAACCTCACTAAAATCTAAAACGTAGGGTTCATGAAGGTTAATCATCTAATAAAATAAGAGCATTTCCACTAGGTGAAAAGTTTAAGTTTATTTTCAGGGTGTGGTATTGTTAAAACTGGCCAATCTCCCTGCTGTAATTTAACCAGCCTGGATAAGAGGCTAGTAAAACTTTGGGGGAGTGGGGGGTGGGAGGGAGCAACCGTGCCACTTCCCTTCTTTTCCCAGACTTACTTTTTGACCTCAACGTGTAAGAACTTTGCCTGGAACATCTTGACTTTTATTTTCAGGTCGCTCTCCAGCTGACCAGGAGTTACCGACAACTTCGGCTCTCTTTTAGAATAACTTTTTAGGAAACCTTTGAAGTGCCTGAGATTTATGTGCCTCCTTCACACATTTATTCCTGAAGTACTTATGATTCACCTACTGTAGGGCTGTGGGAAGACCCAGACAGGTAAAACCCAGCCTCGGCCCTCAGCTGGGGACGGGGGGGAAGATTGTAAATAGGGCCAAAGCAGTGACTTGCACTATTAAACAAAACACAGTGTCTGTAAAAGGGGGTTGAGTCCAGGGTCTGTCCCGGAGTGAAGGGATTGGCCGCCTTCCTCGAAGCTCAGCGACCAGAGCTACTTTCAGGATTCTAGGTGGGACTCTGGCTTGGCCAAATGAACAGTTTTGCTTCTCTGAAGTTATTTTTTCAGCAAATTACAGAGGACCTCCTGGTTGTGGGGCAGTATTTCCAGTGAATGCCCCCCACCAAACCCCTGCCCTTATGGACTGGAGAGGAGAATCGGACAATGAGCAAGAGAAAAAAGTGCAGTTCTCTGTTCAGTTAGAATATCCTCTGTACTGTGGGGAATATCAAATTGGGGGGGAGGGGAGTGCCAGAGAGAGTGTGTAGTGAGTTGAAATAGGCTGGGCAAAAGAAGACGCCACTGAAAAAGGGATTTGGGGCAAAGCTTTGGAGGAGATAGAGGAGTAGTCACGACAGGCTCTGGGCTGAGGGAACCGGCATTGGGATCCCAAGTGTGGAGGGTGCAGGGGACAGCAAGGATGCCCACGAGGTTGCAGCAAAGGAAGCGAGGGCAAGGGAGGCAGGGGTGAGGCCAGAGAAGCCAAGAAGGTGGGGAGTGGGAGATGAGTGGCATGAAGGGACTTTATCATAAGGATATCCTAAGGACTTTGGCTTCTCTGGAACTGGTTCTTGATGACCAGTTTCCAGCCATCTGATGGCTTGTTGAGCTGTTACAACATGTGAGGTTGCCGGACCATTTTCATTTCCATTCATATGATCAGTTTCATTGTTCCTGACAGTGAGAAGGAGGAGGTTTTGTTTGTGGGACAAAGCATCGTCACTGTGTCTAACGCAGGTGCGATGCACGCCTTCTAGTCTGTTCCATTCTGTTCTATTCTGTCAGATGCTCAGAAGATTTCAGGGTGGCTAGAACTGCTCCCCTTTTCAAGAGGGGCTCTCTGGCACGTGCCAAGAAGGATATAGAGTTAAGCATCTGCAATGCCCTCAGTCTCTATATTCATAATGTCGAATCCCCTTTAAATACGCTGGTAACAAGAATCTTTTTAGTTACTTTTTTTTCTAATTAACAACACAAAAGTGAATTATTTATAGGGCCAAATGCAAGCTCTTTAGGCATATAAAGTGGAATAATAAGGTTGGCTCGGTGTTAGGCTATGCCAGAGCCGAGTCCAAATTTTATTCCAGTACAGGGATGGCTTTTTATGTGGCCTCTCTGACTCTGGAGCTAATTTGGATGCTGAGTAGCCCTGCAGGTATTTATATGTAGTGTTTGGTATTTTTACTGGGTCCTATTCTTCTCCCTTGGATCACCTAAAATGGTTAAGAATTTTCTAGTGGGATTAAGGTTGTGCTCTCCGGGGAGGGGTGGGACATCTGCTCTTGGTTATTTTTGTGTTAGCCGCTGCCCCTTAAATGTATGTTCACGAATGAGCCAGAGCCTTATCAGCTGGGGTGGAGAGAAGACTGGTCAGGTGCTGCTCCTGAGTGAACTCGGTCTCTGAGCAATGGCTTCCCATAGACACTCAGGTAAAAACATCAATATTCTTTGCCTTAAACCGAGCACAACTCTTTTAGGGCAGTGAATGCACCATTTGGCTTAAAGGTAATTTGGGCTTAAATGATTTCCGTCTTGTCTGAACAGTAAATAAGGCACAGTTTGTCTCTGTTTTATCTTTGCCTTCCAGTGCTATTTTGAAGACAGACGACTCCTCTTATTCAAGCAACTTAGTAACTTCAGTGTTTTTTTTTTTAAAAAAGTATATAAGCCTCTTAATATGTGTTTTACCTTTTTCAGGACATCTTTACGAAGCTATAAGAGATAGTGTGAAGAGAGAAGGTTTGGGGGGGCTAGGAATTTGGGGTTATTTATAAAGCACGACCCTTCATCTTGACATTGCTTTAGATCTAATTTAAGTTGTTTGGAAGAGTTGAATAGAACATGGAGGTGGCGGCGGGGCGGGGGGGGATGTTTATAACTCAATGTCCGTAACTTATGACTTGCTGCATCTTCCTGAAGAAACAGCTACAGACCCTGCAATAGGAGAAGTTTGTTATTGGTTTTTCTCAGAAAGAGAAGGCGACGTTTCGGCCGTCCTAGGTCACCATGGGTCTTCCCCTTGTTTAGTAACCTGACTTTAAGAGAGCCCTTTGGCCATAGACAAGAAGTCCCTGGAAGAGGGGGCCGGAGGAGGGGGAGTTTTCCGGGAAAGCCCAGTTCTCTTGAAGTCAGCCTGCTGCCTGTCTCTCCCCAAAGCAGGAATGTTGCTGTTGCTTTGTTGCCTTCTGCCTGAGCAACAGTTCCCTTCCTTTGGGCTGGGCAAGGATGACAAGTTCAGTAGAAACCAAGCCCTTCGTCCCTCCCCCAAGTTGTCACATCAAAGGGCAAAGTAAGCATCAGGAGGGTGGGGTGGGGCAGCATTTTGGACATGTTATTTTTGAAAATTGGTGATTGCCTGTCAATTTTTCAACACTTTGGGAAATGGCTCCTTTTGGTGGGTCAAAGCAAGGAGGCTGCAGTGGAATTCCCCACTTGAGCTGCATTCCTGTGCAAGATCTTCGTTGTTCCCAGGTGTTCCGAAGCTGGCTGGGTTTTTTCAACCCTCCCCCCTCCCCCAAGAAGCTGTTTTACAAATGGTGCCACATGCCTGAGATTGTGGTTATCAGCCAACTTACACATTCTCGGGGTGCAGGCAAACTGTTCAGCTGGACCATTTGTTCTAATGTACCTTGAGTGCATGGTACATAGTGGAGCACCTCCCCACTTTATTTACTAAGTGGCAGAATAGGAAAATATAGTTAAAAGGTGACATATTTATAGCACACGCAATCCTGGGTTTTAAATTGCACCAAGTCCTCATGTTATTCCTGCTTATATCAATCTAGAGGCTGTAACTTAGCTACATTAGACAGATAATTTATACCATGTACATGCTTTTTTTAAAATCAGGAAATGTCTGTTTGTATTGCATGAAGTGCATAGGTCCACGAAAGCAGACAAGAGAGGAAGAAAATCACCCAAAGAAAATCAGTGTTGCCCTGAAGTGGGCTTTCTATGGACAAAATACAAACAGATAATTGGATCGAAATCTATTTTTTCTCATCCATCTACATACCAAGAGAAAAATTCAAGAATAAACCTTTATACTTTTATTATGGAACACTGCCGATCTGCAAAATTATGGAAATTCGATTTCTTTGCCTTTTGGCCTTTGAAGTTGAGGAATGGAGTTGGGGGGCGGGGAATAAGATCGTTTGACATATTCATCCAGTCATTAGTTCCCTTTACCAGTGCTGCCCAGTGGGGTCACACACCTGTCTGTCTTTTCTCAGGGCGAGGATGGAAAATGCAAGGTCGGGGTGAGAGGGCAGTAATCTAACCGGATCAGCTTCCTAAAATAACTGAAAACATGGTCGTCAGAAGATTTGGTCAAGGGTGAAACTGAAAGTTTTGTACTTGTAATGACCACCAAATGACCACCTGTCACTTCAGCACAACTAGAGAAACAAAAAACACATGTTCTCTTGCTTCTGGGTCCCAGGGGCCTTTTTCTTCCCATGTGAAAGACAGAACGTTTTGCATCTATACTATGCGTGTGCAACATTAAGAAAAGCTTCATACGCGGATAACATAGTACTAGAATAGATCCTGGCCTGGTAGAAGTTCAGTTGGCATGTGATTTCTAGTTTCACTGTCTATATCCAACTCTCCTGACAGTAGCTAAAATCTGAAACAGTGTTATACTTATGTATATCAGTAACGTAGAAGAGATGTATGGTTTGCTTGTTTGGTTGGTTTTTTTGCTCAGTGCAATGTACAAGTGAACTTGCTGGTAACACTGAATCGTTTTGCACATGTTCTGTTTTTAAGGGAAAAAACCCTTTCAGATTTTTTCTGGAATTCTGTGGGAGACTACGCTTCAGCCGTGACACACGAGCTCCACCTCATTGCAGCTATTTAGGTGTTATTCCCAAATGTCTGACGACACCTCCAGGTGCATTAGGCTGTCTGCTACACAAGTGTCCTATTCATCGGCTAATGCTTCGTTCCATTTGTTGAGTGTTCTCAGGAAAGCAATATACCCCTTCTTTAGTAGCCAGTGTTTATACACGGAGTGACTAATGCACTGGTATGTTGGGCTTAGCAATTAACAGATTAGAAAGAACCTGAAACTTTTTTTTTCCCATTTGGGTTGCTGTTCATTGTTTACAGTGTACATTATAGCACTTAGAGAAAGCACATAGTTGGAAAAATACCACCCTAGACGTAATATTCACGTTTTCCTGAAATATTCTTATTTTGAGCTACTTGGGCAAGAGGGAACAAAACTG
This sequence comes from Myrmecophaga tridactyla, assembly GCA_004026745.1. Lineage (NCBI taxonomy): Eukaryota > Metazoa > Chordata > Mammalia > Pilosa > Myrmecophagidae > Myrmecophaga > Myrmecophaga tridactyla. The sequence continues at coordinate 47,584 of PVIY010015063.1, forward strand.
AACATTTGCAAGCAATACATGAGAAACGTACACATAAAAGCACAAGGAAGACTTACTAAATACAAGTTGAATTTTCTCTGATGAGAGGTTTATGGTGAAAAGCAACAAAAACAACAAAAAAAGTTGCAATGTTATATTACTCCTATGTGTACGTGATTAGGTTGAGGGCTAGAACTTTTTATTGAGATACTGAGGATGATTTAAGCATCACTCAGTATGCTGGCTGTTGCTCAAGAATTTTCTGAAAGGAAAAGCTTGTTTATTAAGCGAGGAATGATATGTCTTTTGCAGCAGACATAGAGAGAAAGTCAGGCTACCATCTTGGAATAAATAATATAAATGTGATCACCCAGTCACACTTCTAACCGTATTCTAACTTACTAAGTTTATAAACGATGGTAGGTTAGGTTCACATGAGCTGTCCTTGATTTTCTAAAACAGAAATCTTTGTTACAAACGGTATTGAATAAAAGAAGCTATAGAAGCCTAATGGTGGTGACTTCTTTCTACCTGTCAATCAGCCAGCTCCGAGTGTATTTGTAGAATTTTCTGTGATAGAGTAACTTCTCTACTGTGTACAGATGAGGACCACTAGGTGACATTAAAATGAGTTAGAGAGCTGCCTCAGGGCAGACATAGCTGCCACAAAGACAGGCAGTGAAGGGAAGTAGCCTTGTAATTACACGTATCCACTGTCTTGTTTCATGATTGATGACGTGCCCTCTTCCAGATCACAGCAACAGGTCAAGGCAGACGTATCTGGGAGTTTGGGAAGGTTAAAAGGCTTCATATTTCAGAAATTGCTAAGGGGATAAAACAATTATTATTCCCTAAAAGACAAATGTCTAACTATATGTAATTCAGTAAAATTAAAGAGAGCCTAAGAGAAGAGGCAAAATGCCACTGTCTTTTTTCTCTATCCTTTTATTATTTCTAACAGAAGGAAAGAGAGGAAAGTGCCAAGATTTTCTCTCTGCATGAAATCAAGGCCTAAACGTGGCTCATACTCTTTATCGAGCAAAGCCTACAAATCAGGATATTTGCTGTCTTTCAGGAACCTCTTAACCTCTGCCCATCTCAGCTTTCTCATTTATGAGCCATTTTCTTAGAATTGTTAAACTCTTCAAAAATAAGTGGTAGCAAAATATTTTTGGTCTTGTGCACAAGCATCCATATTTTATGCCTGGTATTGCTATGGTAACCATGTGTTCAGTAAGAATGTGTTACTCCAGCCCCATCCTAAGCACACCGCATGAAGGTTTGAAATAGTTTTGGACTGAAGAATCAACAAAGTTAGAAAAACAGGAGGTGAGCTTATGCAGAGTTGCCCAGAGTTCCACTTAATTAGATTTATTGCAAAAAAAAAAACTATTAAAGTTCATGAAATTGACATAGACATTGTTAACATGGTTTAAGTATTTCCAGCCTGTTTACTTATTAGGCAATGAAGCCAATGTTCCTAGAAGTGCTATTTTATCTTGACAAATAAGTGTTTCCACATACCCAAGAAAAGCTTAAGTCATCTGTCGAAATCAATTCTAAAGGAATATGCCCTTTGAAATCTGTTTCTCCATCTGAATGCAGACTCTTTAAAGGGTTTGAGTGGACAGTGCTGTGGAATGTAAGATGAGCCCCGATTTTTTAGACCACAGGAAAATAATTAATAAAATTGCCTAAAGTTAGGGTTTGAGAATACCAAGGGCTGGGATTCATCTTGGTGGTGCCATTAACTGGGTGTGGGGGGTGTCAGTTCATTCAATTTTCCTTTTCCTTGATTTAAGACCGTGCACTATAGGATACAGTGGTGACTCAACTTCACCGGCTGCAATACCTCAATACTTTGCTATTTCCCTGCTCATTGGTGAGCTGTGGATTATGTCATCATCTGGATGCCTAGAAACCCTGAGCGATTTGTGTTCTAGAACTCTGAGAGTAACCAGGGAAGTACTTGGCATTGGTCATATTAACAGTCCTGAGAGTGTGCAGTAGTTCATTGGGAAAGAAAGCCTTGGCAGGTAAGATCTCTCTAGTACTAGGAACCGTAGTCTAGTTTTCCTTCTCTCTGAACCCCCTAAGTAGCTTTAAATAGAATTAACTACATTTTCTAGGTTTTTCCTTTTATAGTACGTTATCATCTCTATGTTTACCTTAAAACTAGGACCTAAACATACCCGGCGGTGGGACTCTTTTTTTGGTGGGACACTAGCTGGTGCTTTAATAAAACAGTGTTTGGAGTCAGGTTCTTATTTGAGGAAGACATCGAAAGACAGTGATAATAAAATGAGCAAGTTCAAAGTTTTATCCTGAGTAGTGACCTTGGTGAAAGAGAATGAAGGATTTTCAAATATGGCCCAAGAACATAGTCTCTCTGATGGGCTAAACCAGCCGTGTGGTTATTAGCCATGCAGGAAACCAGTGTTGTCTACTCTTACAAAATCTGTTTTCCTGCCAAATGGCACTTAGGAACCACTGATAATTTAATTTCCTTGGCACTTACTGTTACTGGGCATTTATTTAGTTTCCCCACCTATCTCTTAACAAGAAAGTCAATCTTTGTTTAGTGCCCTATTTCAAGGTGGAAAGTTTAAGACAAGTTTTTTATATGACCAGAGAAAGAACGATAAGAATGGATTGAGGCACTGCTATTTCTTCGGCATCTTGTGTGTATATATGCATACCTTGATTCATAGACTTAAAATTAATAAAAATTATTTCTTTGTTTTTAAAAAAAAGAATGGATTGAGGAGAGTGAGTTTCAACATTTCATCTCGGTGATGGGTGCTTTGTAATATATGCACAGAGACTGATAAGGCTCTTTAAAAAGCTGCCTTAAATAAACAGTACATAGTTCAAGGAGATAGAACCTGGTTACATTGTGCCTCTCCTTTTTGGCTCCTAACCCAATCATACAAGGGAACAGCAAGGGTTTTCTTTTTAGGGAAAAGTGCCAGGAGTCGTCATTCTCTGGGCTTGATAAATCTCTTAACTGTGACACAGCTGTCCCAAGCAACTGTCCTTGCGCAAGAATGTCACTCATTTGCTCCATTTGTCAGTTCTCTGGGGTGCGGTGGGGTGGGGGGTGTCTGTCTGTGTGTCAGTGCGAGGCACAGGGAGCTCTGGCTGTTCCAGAACACTGGGTTGTCTGTGGCCTAATCGTCTTATTTGGAAGCTGACTTCAGAAGTTGACATGGTTCTGAGTGAGAGTTCAAGGGGCCTTTGCTAAAGGCTGGTTCTGAGATGCAGGGTGTGGTTTCCTTGGCTCCCTCGCTGCTATTTGGTTGCCGATGGCAACGGGATCCAAACAACTTGGACATGTGTTTGTATAAAAAAACCTGGGAATGGAACCCCATGTGGGAGTTTGGGACTGTTCAGTTAGTGGAAGCGCTGCGGTGAGTACTGGGCAACTGCTCATTTCTCTTCCCTCGTTCTTTCTCTCTAACACTTTGGATGTTTGCTAGCATGAGAACCGTGTTTGTGGATAGCTAGGGGAAATAGTCTCAATTCTTGCGTTTTCTGAGCAAATTAAATGATTGCTATCTATTTACCCACGGGTAAGTTTCTTTTTCAGAGGGTGGAAGGGAGCGGAACAAATTAGCACGTATAAGGCAGTTGAGAGCTAATTGCAGCTCATATTTGGTACCTTTCTGTGGTGGCAGGATTCAGTAGGTATTGATTTGGCAGGGGTGGGGGGTGTATAGAGTGCTTTAACAATGGTCTCCAAGACCTTTTGTCTGTGGTCACAGCCCAGCATGGGTGGGGGTGCTTAGGGGAATCGGGGAGGGAGGGGAGTTGTCGTATGAAGGGAAGGGATTCTTGGAATCCTAATCTGCTTTTTAAAAAGACAACCCTCTCCCATTATACTTTAAAATTGCAAATTTTAAAACTGCACACATCCCCAATAGTATTGCTTCTGTGAACATATATATTGATCCTCTTTTGCATGAGCGAAGAGGGATTTGATTTTGGTCTGAAACCAAACTGTACATTATCGTGACCAATAAATTCAGTTCCAAAAATGGCCAGTAGCAGTTGAGAAGGTCGGTTTCATAAATCCTTTGTGGCGAATCCTTTTTGAGCCTCAAAGATCAGTTAAGCTCTCTTGGAAAAACTCTCTGGGATCTATTCAGGAATTAAAAGCGCTTTTTTTGGGGGGGGGGTGGCCAGTTTGAAAGTCAGTTGCAACATTTTAAACAAATTAGGAAGGATTGCTTATGTGCCTAGCCTAGTATAGTTCAGTCTGCAGTAGGTTTTTGTTAAAATGGATTGAATTTTGTGGATGTGAGGAAAGTGAGTCCTTGGGAGGTACTAACCCCCCCCACACACACACACACAGACACAAGTTCCTGAGGAAGAGCTGGAAGCTGGCAGGAAGGCTTCTGACTCCCCAGCTGGTGTGGGACCCTGAAAGCAGAGGGGTGGAGCCCCCCTCCTCCTCCCCAAGTCTGCCTGCTCTGAGTAGCCTGTGAACGGGTCAGCCTGCGGCTCCCCCCCAGAGCTGCCTCTGCCCTCTGGCTGTCCTTGCAGTCCGGGTCCCCCACCTCTCTATCCCGAGTCTTCCCTTCTCACTTTCCTGACACACCCTTCCACTCCTGCAAATCGCTGCTCAAAGTGACTGCACCGCCCAGAATCCCCATCTCGTGTAACCAGCCAACACAGGCTCTGCTCCCCGTGTGCTCCCCAGTGGCCTCTGAGAATCCACAAAGCAGTATATGCGTGCGGGGATTCCTCCAACCCCAGGGACTCATTGGCCATCGGCCTGCTGGCCTGTGGGGAGCTCACCTCAGGGGGCTCTTCCCTACCTGGAATCCGGGTGAAGCACCCGTCTTCCTGGTGCCTGCGGATTCCACAGCTTCAGGACGGTCTTCCCAGACACACGTAGAACGGCCCTCTGCTGCCTCAGTTGGTCATTGCCTTCTACCTGCTTCCCCCCACCCCAGGTCCGTCCAGCTACAAGGTGGGCACCATGGCGGACAGGATGGACTGCCACTACTGCAGGGACCCCTTGCAGGGGAAGAAGTACGTGCAGAAGGACGGCCACCACTGCTGCCTGAAGTGCTTTGACAAGTTCTGCGCCAACACCTGTGCAGACTGCCGCAAGCCCATTGGCGCTGATTCCAAGGTAAAACCATTGCGAGACGGGCTGGAGGTCGGGGAGGGGGCGAGGAGTGTAGTTCGCCGGCAGCTGTAACTGCCTCCCACCCTTAGTATTTCTCCTCATCACTGTAGCTTCCCCGTGGAAGGCAGGACAGGCAGTGATGTGCAGGGGAGGAAAAGAGGCTCGGTGACAGGGTACAGTTGCCATCAACTCCCCACGTCTTTAGTCTCACTGGAGAAGCCACAGAGGGCCCTTTCCAGCTCTTTTTGGGCATATTCTTAAGGCTTTCAGGAATTCCGCATTCTTCTTCCTCCACTCAGCACCCCTCACAAGAAAACTCCTCCCCAGGCCATCCTGGGTATAATATGGGGGCCACACAGCCCTGGGTAGTGAGCCCCAGGCCATGCAGTTTAGGTGGGAGGGTTGCAGCACCCCCAAGGAGTAACTCGCAGCGGCCTGTCGTGTTTTGCTCGCTTTTCAGGAGGTGCACTACAAGAACCGCTACTGGCACGACACCTGCTTCCGCTGTGCCAAGTGCCTTCACCCTCTGGCCAATGAGACCTTCGTCGCCAAGGAGAACAAGATTCTGTGCAACAAATGCGTCACTCGGGAGGACAACCCCAAGTGCAAAGGGTGCTTCAAGCCGATTGTGGCAGGTACTGCACACGCTCACCCATCCCCGGGGCTGGGGAGCAGGCCCCGAGGGCAGGGCTGACGCGGGCTGGCTTCCCATGATGGGGCTAATGTTGCCGTTAGCTGCTTTTAGATTTTAGCATATATATGTACACATATATAGACATGTATATATGCGTACACATAGATGCTCGCACACACGCACACACTCGGAAACTAAAGAACACTGGAGAGAACTGTCTGTGGCAAGAGAAGGAAGTGAAAAGTAGGTAGCACTTTCTCATTTGGGGAGAGTAAGTGATTAAAGCATGCTTCCTCCTTAGGGAATCTCTTACTCGCGGTTCTGTAATTCTGGGTCAGGAAGTGTTCCCTGTTGCATCTCTACGTCCACGAAGGGCATGGAGGGTGGGGGTGGGGGAAGAGTGGAGATTCAGGCATCTGATCCTGACGTCAGGAAGCTGGGGTCCCCTCCCACGACAGAAGCCTGGGTTGGCACGAGCATGAGGACATGAGGGACAGTCCCCCCACGGGCAGGAGCCTGGGAAGCTTGAGGCCAGTAACTGCAGGGACTGCATTCCCTCAACTCCGGAGGGTCCAGGGGCAGGGAGCTGAGAGGATGCAGCCCCCTGCAGAGCGCTGTCAGTGGGGCTATCCACTCGCTTCCCCCCTGCAGGAGATCAGAACGTGGAGTACAAGGGGACCGTCTGGCACAAAGACTGCTTCACCTGCAGCCACTGCAAGCAAGTCATCGGGACTGGAAGCTTCTTCCCGAAAGGGGAGGACTTCTACTGCGTGACTTGCCACGAGGCCAAATTCGCCAAGCACTGCGTGAAGTGCAACAAGGTACGTTGTCCAGGGAGGTCCGCGTTCACGCTTGTTTCTAGAAGCCTTTGACAGTTTGCAGAGCACTTGCACACACACTATCCCATTCCATCCTCACGGCAGCCCTGTGACGTGGGCCTTATTATGCTCATTTGACAGAGGAGGAGACCGTTACATTAGATAGCAGTGCTCTGGGCCAGACCCAGGCATGCGTGAGCCTCGGTGTCTTCGTCTGGAAATTGGGGATAATAATAGCACCTGCCTCCCATGGTCGCCGTGGCGATTAAATGAGATACTGTATACCAAAGCGCCCAGCATAGTGCCTGGCACGCAGTAGGCATTCAACCAAATGGTTGTTGAATCTGAATCCGGTGCTACACCCCCTGGTCTAGGCCATCACCTCTGGAGGAATCACTTACCAGGATCAGCCCTGGCATGGCGAATGCTTTGTGTGTGTTACCTGCTCTAAGAAGCTGGCTGGGCAGCGTTTCACCGCTGTGGAGGACCAGTATTACTGCGTGGATTGCTACAAGAACTTTGTGGCCAAGAAGTGTGCTGGATGCAAGAACCCCATCACTGGTAGGCTAAAGAGTCCTTGCTAAGTCTGCCAGGCTAGTAGGTTTTGCGCATGGTAACCATCTATCATTTTCCTATGTCGTCGGTTTCATAGCCACAAAGGCCCCAAAGAACGCCCTTCTTCCCCTGCCATCGGGGTCCCAAAGGCCCCCAAATAGTTTGGATTCGCCCCCAGGCCAGGTTTAGCCTTCGCAATACAGAACACCTCTTGACTACT